>JAKMWS010000246.1:0-79968 GCA_025327135.1 Colletotrichum sp. SAR 10_71 | reverse complement strand
CCCCCCCCCCCCCCCCCCCCCCCCCCCCCCCCCCCCCCCCCCCCCCCCCCCCCCCCCCCCCCCCCCCCCCCCCCCCCCCCCCCCCCGCTTTTATAATTTCTTATAAATAGTTTTAGTATACTAATTTATAGCAGTTTTTAATTTTATATATCTTTTTTTTATTTTTTTCCTATTTATACTTTAGTAAATAAGTAGTAAGTATTAAGCTACTTATTATATTAAGTTAGTATACTTATAAGTAAGGTATTATAACTTTAGAGTAGAGGTTAAAAATAGAGATATAATAATAACTTTTATTAAGCTTTCCTCTCTTTATAATATTATATAAGAAGAAACCCCTTAAAGTATAAAGAAAAAAAAGAAAAAGAAAAAACTCTACTTTATTCTAAACCTTCTACTAATCCTTATATATTATTAATAATCTCTAAATTAGAAAATTAGCTTCTTATATAAAGTAGCTTAATTACTTATATAATAAAATAAGTAGTTTTCCTTTTAAGCTTTAGCTTAAGCTTAAGGTTAAGCTTAAGCTTCTAGCTAACTTCTATTTTATACCTCTTATTAGTAGTAATAATAATATATATAGTATATACTAATTAATAGGCTTACTTTAAAAACTTACTATATATATAGGTTACTTAGAGTAGAGGGGACTAATAGATTTAAAAGTTCTTTCCCTTACTCTATAGGGGCTCTAGCTAATATATTTAAAGGTTCTTTCCCCTACTTTATAGAGGTTTTAGCTAATATATTTAGAAGTTCTTTTATAGCTAATTATTTTCACTTAATTAAGATAAAGTCTAAAAGTAATAAATTAAAGGTTATATAGGTAATTAAATATAACCTTTCTTCTAAAAGGTATTAAAGTTAATAATAAAAGCTATTTAATTTAAGACTATAATATATTCTTTATAAATTATAATAAGGTTACTTAAGTTATTTAGAGTATAATATTACTTTAAAATATATATTAAAGTATAAAAAATATAATCTTTTTTCTCTAAAAGCTCTACTTAAATAAGTATAAAAATCTCTTCTAAAATAATATTTTTTATTTATTTATTTAAAGTTTTATATATTTACTTTTTCTATATATATTTTACTTTATAAGCTATATATATAATAAAGTATAAAGTATAAAACTTTAAGATTTCTATAAATCTCTTAGTAAAAAGAATAAATATAATTAATATTAATAATAATAAGTTATTAATAGCTTCTTTAAACTTTTTTTTTCTAAAATTTTTATTTTTAGTAATATTACTTTCTATAATAACTTCTTATATATTTAAAATAATAAAAGTATATAATATAATAATTTTATTATAAGCTTTTTATTTTATTTTATAATATTTATATTACTTCTTATTTTCTTTTTAGATCTAATTATTAAGTAAAAATATATTTTTAACTTTACTTAGATTAAAAGAAGTATTAGAAATATTATTTAAGTTAATATATTTCTAAATATCTTTAGCTTTTACTTCTACTTAAAAAGTAATATATTAGATTAAGAAGTTATAATAAGAGGTAAACTTATAAAAAGTATTAAAGTTAGTAATAGCTATTATATTAGAAGTATATTATAAATTAAAAGTAATTATAAGAATAGTATTTTAAAATTAAAATAAAATATAATAAATATAAAATAAATTAAATAAAATTATAGTTTATTTTATAGATAGTAGTTTAGAAGTATAATATAAGTTAGGTTTATAACTATTATAAACTAATTATAATATATATATAATATCTATATAAATAAAATAGCTTAATTCTTTTTAAATTAGAGTCTAATACGAAGGGTTTTTTAAAGAATAGATCCTAACGTATTAGAATATTATTAGTCTAAATAAGTAGGTTAGAAGTAGGTCACCTCGTACCTTCCTCTAGGCGTGAGGCTGCCTCAGATGCTTAAGGGCATCACAACAAAATGGAAGAGAGGAGCGTCGTAATCCACTGACTACTTTGGATCAATCAAGGAGAAGCATACGATTATTTCCAAAATCCTGCATCATTCAGCCCTTTATAAGTCTTCTCCACCATCCTTCGCCTTGCCCGAGTGATCGGATTGCCCAAGGCGATCGACGTAGCGATCTTTCATAGGCACACTCTCGTAAGCATCCGAACCCCCCGCTCTCTGATACCAGTAAGCCACTACGGCATACAGGCAGTCGTTGCCAGGCCCCCAATTGTTCGGCTTGTACTTCTCGATGTATGCTTCAAAGCTCTTGTGAAATGGTACATCATCGCATACGTGAAAGCGACAAACAGAGGTGTGACCATTGGCGTCCAGTTCCACATAGGGCTGGCAAGCGTAGGCACTGTCGAAGGTTGGGAAGGGCGGTTCGGCCGCCCACGCATAGCCAACATAGTCCTCGGACCCTGTTCCGAAGGTCGACGGGAACTTTTCACCGTCAACGAAGAACTTCTCATCTCCTTCTCCCCACCACCAGTCAATTGACTTCTCGCCGCCGACACCATACCACCAGTCTTTGGCCGGCACTTTTGGTTCTTGCCAGTGATTCCAGACATGCATCTGCACTCCACAGAAACGGCCAGGGCCATCGTCCAAGATAAGAAGTGGCCAGTCAATGTCTCTTCCTTGGCTGATGGGTCGCTCTAGGAAGGCATCTCGGTGCCACTTGGCGTGGAACCGTAGCATGTCCTTCGCAGGCTTCTCGAGCGGACGGTGGCAGATTGTTAAAAAGAGTTTTGCCTCCTTCTTCCCATCGTTTGTAATCTTGAGCAGAGCACGGTCGGAGAACGGCATGAACCAGTGACTGTAGAAGCCGCCACCGTCCGTTGACCCTTGGGTTAAAGAACGGTAGGTCTGAATACCAGGAACACTTCCGAAGAAGTCTCCGAGTGGTGCCCAGACGCTCGGGGTCTTGTCGTTGTCCCATATGATCTGGAAAACCAGCTCGCGTAAGATTTGAGCAATTTCCTGGTGAGACTCTGGAAGACCCAACGGAACAACCCGCATTCCAGTAATAGCCCTGTTTCCAATGATCTCCCGGACGGCATGTGTCTTGCCAGGTGGGATGGTAACGGTGAGGGTCTCCAACGTGTCATCTTTGGATCGTGGGAGTGCGGACCATCCACGCTGGCCGAGTTCGCGATCAGCAGCGGCGAGCGCTAGACAAGCCTCTCGGTCAAAATTCCCATCAAACCGTGGCACTTTCGTATCTTTAGGGAACTTGGTGTACGTGAAGTGATAGTATGCTCCCCAGCCGGGACCAAGACGAATCTTCGCATATTTGTTGTAGGGGATGGGGATGAAGCAATTGCGGCCTCGTGACAAGATCGGTGCAATTGAGGGGAAGTTGAGCGGCATGCCTTGAAACCGATCAAAGAAATCTCGGAAAGGCATGTCAATCACCGGCTTGTCATTCTCTCTGTCGTCGATGAAGACCTGAATGCGTCCCATATCAGGCATCGCAGACCACGTCCGCCAGATGACTCCTGGGCCTTCTTGCTCGAAAGCGACAACCCATTCTCCCTCCTCGCGGATGATGCCTCGGCCATCGTCATTTGCATCCCAGTCAATGTAGGTGTCGGTGTCCGGGTCGTACCGAGAGCGGCGGTCATAGCTCGACATGCACCCACCGCGCTCCTCCGCCTCGGGCGGTTCCGCAAGACGCTCGAGGTCGTAGAGCCTTCGGACAATATCAGGATATGTCAGCTGCATCTTTCTGTTCTCTCGTCGGGTCCTCGAAATAGATGGACAATCTAGGATGAGGGGTTAAAACATGTTGCTCAGGTCGGCATTGATGCGGTTCCCGAGGTCTTATACAGTTGGGGTAAAACAACCCGCAACTGCACATGACTAGTTTTAAGGTTTGTAACAGACAGAGAACATCACCCCTGCCAGAGCAAAAAGCGTGAATGGTGACATGTCGTCAGCCCATTCTTGGGTCATCCGTAGCTCGGTTACGTTGATGAAGACAGGAGGGTCAAGCATGGGAAAGCCGAGCAGCCATCTGACATTGCATTTAGGTGTGTGTATGATTGGCACCTCAGGCTTGGGATCAAGCCACCCCTTTATTTTTAGTGATGTCAAGACATCACACAAGTGCCATCTGATCCCCAAACTAGCAATCCTATGTACTCGTTATCTCAGCCATTATCTATGGACTTCTAAGCCAGCAACGCTTTCAACAAGTTCAAAGCCAATCTTCCTCTCACGATCAGTGAATACAAGTAATTAAGAGATCGCTTAATTTTCCTGTGTGTTAGTGGCTATACTTCCTGTGCACTTACCAACTTTGATGAGGATAATTGTAGTAGACGACGACGAAAACAATAGGCGACGACGACAACAATAGGCGACGACGATAGACAATGATAGACGACGACGATAGACGGCAGTAACAGTAACGACAATAGTAACAAAAATAGTAATAATAGTAGCGACGATAGCAGTAACGGCGACGATAGTAAGGTATAGCCACAGAAAACGTAGTCACTCTAGCACAGGAAAAGTAAGGCCGTCCAGTAATTGATGCAGGTAATCCTGGGCAACGACCTGCGAAAATAAATTTACGACATGGTCAGTTGATTCAAAACAACATTGTCTGAAGGATGTTTTCTACGTTCATTTCTATGCATGTGTATCTGAAGCATGGACAAGTAATACGTCAGAGCCTATGACGTTAAACACAAAGGTATTGTACGAGAACTTGCGGTTCCAGACACACGGCCTTCGCAATGAGAATCTTTCAGTCACGGAGCAATGGTACTTTAACAACAGTATTGTGGTTCAATCCATGGCTTCTTGTGTAGCGAACAAAGGCAAATAATAGCAGGAGTCCGTTGTTTCAATGACTCAGTCAGGACACAACCTGCAGCCAAGACGCCTCATCATTTTCGTATCACGAATGCATTCATGAATAAACCCTCAGGATCTTCTCTTTCTGCCTTCCTACCATATAAACACGTCCTGAATGTTGTTGGGTTTCTTGACAAACCACAGACCCCCATCATTTCACTTACCAAAACATCAACCCAAAGCAACAACCAAGCATCATCTCAACCAGCCTTGATTAACAGCGAAATGTCATCACAGACTTTGTCACCATTTTCTCCGGTCGCAAAGCTCGAGGCCCTACCTTTTGAACTTCTGCTTCAAATTGCAGAAGACCTCGCACACCATGACCCTCCCTTACAAGAAAAGTGTCTGGTTGGGCAATACCTTGCCAAGGGGGATGACGAAGAACGAAGTGAATGGACCGGAAAAGTTTGGGAATTGACACCGTCCCTAGACACCAGATATCCTGGTGAGTTGTTGGTGTCTTCGTTCCAAGTTTCGGATTTACTCAACTTGGGGAGGTGCCACTCACGGCTGCAGGCAGTCTGCGCGGAATTCGTCTATCGTCAGCCGAACTTGGTTGGCAACAGAAAGGAAGGTCTCCCAAGATTCCTTCACACCATCACATGCAGAAGACCCGAACTCCAAAGCTCAGTCACCGATTTGGCTGTGTCGTGGTTGAGATCCGGGAACTCTGGCCCTGGATATAGAGGCGCGGACATGATCAAGAAGTATTTGCGACCAAACTTGATCAATCTCAACAACTTGAGTGCCCTTGACATTGAGAACCACCCATCCGACGGGACAGTCTATCTTTCTCAATGGTGTGCTCTACTTCCGCACTTTCCTGCCTTGCGTAGACTGTCCATGAGAGGCTTCCGCAAACAGTTATCAAAGCTCTTGCCCCGGCTGCCGCAGGTTGATGAGGCATGGTTGTATAATTGCACGGTTTCAACCAAACCGGAATGCCGGCGAGTTATCGCCTGCCTTCCAAACATTCGTACGCTAGTCAACTTTCGCAGCCTTCGACATCTTCCTGAAAACGCCCTGGACGAAATTTCGAATAAGCTGGAGACCTGTGCTTGGCTTGTGCCATCGAAGAATATGGCTGATTGCAACAAAGGTCTGCGCCGATTCACAAAACTGAAACATCTGAAGATTATGGACTTGGAGGCCTTTCTCCAAGGCAATTTCGTCAATTTCTCAGATACACTGGAGACATTGGAGCTAGTGCGCGGTCCCGCCTCAATGTGGCATCACGGTCCGTTGGATCAAGGTTCCTACACCAGATTGCGGTCCCTTCTTGTGCAGCTTGCAACCCAGTGCGCGCAAATATACACAACGATGAGGATTGTTGATTTGAGACGCATTTATGCTGACCTTCTTGGTAGCCATCCGAGCATCCGCCGCGCGATGCAACTCTTCAGGTACTTCATCGAAGATAACTTCCTCGAGAACGGCAGTCAACTTCTTCTTCGCGGCGAAGATAAACCGACGCTGGGTAGCAGCTTTCGCTATAGGCTGCCTGTTCCCTCTTCCTCATTAACTGTTTAACATGAGTGAGTGATGAAAACGGTGTTGAAGTTTCCTATCTCATCGCAATAGATAGGCGAAATAGTATGAATTGACTCTTTTGATGCTCAACATTTTTGCCATCACTTCTGCCAATGCCTCCAAAGAAGCTTCTGCATCTTCTACATGTGCTGCATTGGATTGGACTCATCATAAGTTGGTGAGAGTGTGGTCGTTGGTAGGAATTCCAGTAGACCTTCGACACCTGATCCTACCCAATGAACCTTTCACCAAAGTGTTTCTGTGCATAACATCGTACACGCCATTTCCTGATCCCATGATACTATGTGTCTTCATTGTCATGTTCCTCAAATATTGAGTATATAGGGTATATCCTTTTGCCAGGTGATGTAGCTTCTGTCTCAAGCGAAGCCGCTGCATTCCACTTACTTCACGACGTGATCGGCAATACCATCGTTCTTGATCTTGCTGTTCTCCGGTACCTGAAAGCTATAATACGGCTTGCATTCATAGTTGTAACGGCACTTATTTCGTGGAAAGCTGACAACCATCAGTCACGGCATCAGGAACCTGGGCGACAAGAAGGGACACGTTGCATTAGTTTGATAGATGACCTGATTATACGGACTTCTGTTGAAGTCAGGTAGCATCTATGCATGTTATCCCTTGTTCCGTCGTCTTCATTGTTCCTGTTGCCATCCATGCTGTCGTGCTCTTTGTCGTCACAGTCTCCATCAACTGCCACTTGAAACTAGTGAGATATTCATCCTCTTTGAGCCCAAGCTTCTTCTGTCAGCTGACAACCCGATTGGCCTTGATCTGTACCTCGCGGCCGGGTTGTGTGTCTAAGTCCGATCTCGCCTTTTTAGAAGTGACCCCATTCATACCTGCAATGTCACCCGCATGGCAGGGGTCATATTTTGCTCCGATCTCAGACATCATACACCTCATAAAAGGGAACGTCATAACTGTGATACCACTCCTCCTGCGTCAAGGCACGATCCCTCGTCCACTGCTTTCTTTCTTTCTCATTTCCCTCATAGGGCCAACATACTCTGCCACGCAGCCGGTCCTTGTTTTCTAAAGGAGTTCTGCTCGGAACAGTCAGATCTGTATGGAGTATGGTTGGACTCAGGTGGAGCCCCAAATTTCTTGTGGTTTCCGTCCATTTTGTGTTCGTTTCCTTGTCCATTCGAAACCCCCAGGATGATTCAATTTCAATATTTGCGGTATTTCCTCTCCGTTCATATCGGAAGAAAAATTGGTGTTCATTCTCCTCGCAATGCCACAACTCCATGAGCTCTAGCTTGGGCATCCTGCTTGCCGCTCGTGCCGCAAGATGCAGCAGTTTATTGGCGCGTGTATGCTTCACTGAAGCTCCAAGCCTGGGCGATGTAAGAGCTAAATGTCTCAGCTCTGGCCAAGGCTGAGGGCCTGCCGACAAAAAGAAGTCCAGAGCATCAAATACACACGTTGCGTAGAGCGTTTCCAGCTGACGGCTTGCCTTGGCCGCGACCGTTGCTAGGTCAAATATGTCTGGCGCATCGTCTCCGCTGTGCATCCAGGGATGGCTCTCTTCCCAAAGGGACACCCTCTTAACTTCCTTTGGCATCTCGGTAAGAAGCGTCCAATATGCCAGACCAAGCAACTCATTATGTCGCTGGTCCATCCCACGCCAAGGCTGGTAAACTACCTCCTCGACATTTGGTAACATTCCAATTATGTATTCGAGAGCTTGTGGAGATGGGGTTCTGTGGTGTTGCAGGCTGATGACAAACCGCGAGACAGCCGGGATCTTTGCGCTGCTTAGAAACTGCAGGTCGTCATTGTCGGGAAGGACGAAGTCGAGGAGATTTCCAAAGGTCCGTTGCGTATGCTCACGACCATGATCCAGGCTACGCCTGTCTAGAGACTGCAGCCTCTGCGGGTCGTCTTTGTCGGAAAGACCAAAGTCGAGGAGATTTCTAACCGTCGTACGCATCTGCACATGGCCATGGTTCCGTTGGCAGAGCTGTTCGAGCCGGTCTCTTCTTCGAGGTGTCGTACCCTCCAAATCGTCTAAATCCTTCATGCCCAACTTCTTTAGTCTGAAATTTGACCAGGCGTGTAGGGTATCGCTTGGGGAACTTGCGCTCAACTCAAGCGATAGACCGCCACATCCCTACCACTCCGAGAGGGTCTTGAAGAGGCTCAGCAAATTCCTGCTGAATGCCTGGTTGTTGAGATGAATCGTCGTCTCATCCTCTGCCACGCCGTAGTCCTCGGGCACGTACTTGTCCAACTCCACGTGGAGATGGATCCTTTTGAGGAGTCCACATCGGTGGCCGTGCATAATGTTACAGAAGTAGGCCACTTCCTCTTCTCGAAGAAGATTGAACGAGTTGTAAAGGAAGCCTTCAAAAAATACCTGCCATTCTTTGCAGACCCTGGAAAGCTCGGGGAACCTTCTTCTATCCGCATCAGTTCCGGCAATCTCGTCTAGAACCGCCAGACGGAGTTCTGATGGCAGTTCACTCCATTCTGTGAATGTCGTAGTACTGATTCTGTGCGTCTGGCACTCTGTAGTCTCGTTCGTACGCTCTATCTCCTTAAAGACGCCGGTTGCCTTTTTAGGGGTGGATTCGGGAACTTTTTCTATAGTTTCCGATGAGTCGCTGCGGACGTTCATTTTGTGGGTTTCCAAAATAAGGAAAGTTGACCATATTCTGTGTGTAGTGTGATGGTCCATGGTGTATCAAGCAGAAAGGTTTTGCAGATGGTAAATGAGGGTCAACTTTGTGGCTACTATCAAATCTATAGGTCATGTTCTCCAAAACGTCTCACAAGGTCAGTCGTTTTAACGTTTACAAGCATGAGGGGGAGGAAGCTTTATGGAACTAGACCTTTATGGTTTCGGGACAGTCAGGTTACTACCAGTCACTTGTGAACTTATTAGGATGAGTCACTCTGCGGTAGACCTTCAGAGTGGTGTGAAGGATACGGAAGCGTTATCGTGCACGGATTCACAGGCATGGCGTTACTGCCTTGCTGTATCAGGATAGCCCTGTTACATTTGTTTATTAAATAATGGTAGCTGTTGAAGATCTTGGATATAATGGTAGGAATTGAACTAAACTACACCCTTACACGGGTTTGAGAGGAGGTCTTTTCTTCGCGCGTCCACTCTAGATGTGAATTTCCCCACATGGCGTGATATGCTCACAGTCACAATCACAATCATCCTCGCTGACCTCGAACTCTGAGCCCCTGTCGAAGCTGAGGTCATCAAAGTCTGACATGCATTCCTCATCCGTTAGGTAAGAGTCGTTACCTGTGTCCTCGGGCTCCTCTTCTATAGTGCTGGAGGTTGATATGAGTTCATAACCAGATAAAGTCTCGTCCTGTTGAGGCTCCTCTCTAGGTTCCTGTTCAGGTTCCTGTCGAGGTCCCTGTTGAGTTTCATGCTGAGATTCCTGTTGATATTCCTCTTGCTGTTTCTGTTCAGGTTCCTGCTCAGATTCCTGTTCAGGCTTCGGTTCAGGCTCCCGTCGGGGATACTCAGGAAGAATACAAGTGACCCCAATTTCTTCAAACCGCTTCTTAGCAGCGTCAAACACGGGTTGCGCCTCACATTTGTACGTCCCCGGCGACGGAATGTACTCGATAGAACTGACGTCCACCACCCGAACGCTCGTGTAGTTCAGTTCACAGCTCTCTGCCAACCTCCGAAGCATGCGTTTCCAATCAGCCAAATTTTGTTGCGGCTCGTCCGCTTCTTCATCCCATATCCCTTCTGCGGGATACACATATTCCACCGTTTCCAAAGTAGAGAAAAGGTTAGGTAGCTCCGAGCAAGCAATCTCACCTGCGACTAGACTGTTGTACGCATTTGACTTGAGGTGTTTTAGGTTCTTCAGGCGCCCAAGGGCATTCTGGCAGATGAGGTCGCGGCCAGTGCCTGTCCACACGAGCGTGTGGAGGGTGTCTGCAAAGGGCTGGAAGGCGTCTTCAGGGATGTGGCCCCAGACATTCTTGCTGTTCATGATGAAGAGGGTATGCAGAGAGGGGAATTTCTGGAACACTCTCCTGATTGAATTGCCGTTGTTGGCGGAGTGTCCCAGCACCGAGCATTCGTTGAAATGCGCCTCCTTGACCTGCGGTAGGTAAGGAAGCTCACATTCCATGTACTGAAAGCCTCTGAGAAACAGGTGGGTTAGCGATGGTAGCTTTGGCAGCAGTTGATACCATTCCCAGCGCTGGCTTGAGTCATGGCAGATGTCAATTTCGAGACGGCGTAAGTTGCTCAAGCCCCGGAGGTCATCATAGAGCATGTTTCTGATCCCCCATTTCCATTCAAAGGTGTCATGGATTTGCTTTCCTTCCGGGCGGCAGGTGTATCTAACAGAAAGCCTTTTGACCAGCGGCTGCAGGACCTTTCCACTCCGGGAAAGGGTGCTCAAGGCGTTCCATATCCTTTCGTATGGGGCGTCTAGAAGAACCACATTGCGGTAGATTTCCCTATCGCAGATCTCTGACACTCTGGGGTTCGTCCTCGCAAAGTTAAGCAGGTTGTTGTCAACGTTGAAAGAGAGCCACCTTGGAATAACATGGGCTGCGCAGAATGTCTCCAAAGGGTTGGAAAAGCCGACGTATCGAGCAACTGACCAGTATGTCTCTGTCTCATCGCCGTTCTTGTGCAGCGCGTACCGGGCTTTGATGTCGGAGGTTAGGTCGGGAAAGGTAATCCATGTTGGAATGAGGTAGCTAACGATCAACGCCAGTATCTCAGTTGGGAGCGTGGTCAAGGTCGATTGAAATCTCTTTGAGACGGCTCTTGTAAGCGTAAAGTCGTTTGACGAGGTGATTATTTCTGGGTACCATTCCAATCCTGGGGTATATCGCAGGTTCGTTGAGCTTTCGGCGCAGCTGGGGCAACACATGGCTGCTTCTTTTGGACGTCTTTGAGATGGATGAAGAAAATTATCTAGGAGTTTCGGAGAAGTGTAAGGAGAAACCATCACCGTAGGTCTGCGAAGTTTGCTTGTGTCTATTTATGTGTAGGTTCCTAACCCTTACAATGCGAAAAAAACACCTGTATGCTGATGGCTTCATTTGCAAGGGTGTCCGGAGAACAGTATGAATATCCAGCTTCTAAGCACCCAGTGATGTAGGGAATATTTCTATTCTAGAAAGTGTTGAATGATTCAAGTAGAGGGGATTTGTAAATAGACCAAGGTTGTGTTACACGCGCGGTGCATTGTAAGCTTATCCTCTTTCGCTTTAACACGTTGCAAATGATGCCGAAATCAGTGAGTCTATTGCAAATGAAGAGAGAACTGACTTTCAGCAGAGACTGTTGGATACAAAAATTTTATCCGTAGACCTCGGCAGCCCTAGACGCCAGGGTGCCGATGGGAGGGGGAAAATGCCGTGATTGTCACCTGGACGAGTGACCAGGACAAACTTTCGATAAGTCTATGACTTTTGTAGAACATACAGGGAAAAAATTGGAAAGGACAGAATTCTGAATTTTCTAGGTCTGTTGATGAAGTCGCTTGTAAAGAACGAAACGTCTTCCCTCGTGAGGTGCTGAAGCTGAATGTTCTCAAACCCAAAAGAGGTCTGAGATAGAAGGATATCTCACCATGTTCACCGGAATATTGCAAAAGTCGCGACTGATTCTGCGAACAGTAAAGACCTTGAGACAACTGCTGCTGTGAGGAGTTTGGCGTCAGAGCTCAACCCAGAGCCTAGGACTGAGTGTGGCGGTTTAGCCATGGAGTGAATGTGGCGGACCACGAACCACTCCAGGTTCTAACGTACATCAAGCCAACCTCAACCAATAGAGCAGATATCTCGTCCATTATCACACATAAAACGGCTTCAAAAGTCTACTCCTCACCTCATATTATTCCCCCTCCAACTTCTACTCTATCATAACAGCAGACGGGGGTTTGTTTGTTGATTTCCAGGGGAGGAGTGGAAAGATAAAAGCTGTTATAATAATAAAACAAGAAAAAAAAGGAAATACTTCCTCGTCAATAATGCCCGTCGCATCCAACGTAAAATGCTATTGAACCCCCCTCGCCCCGAGAACGCCAATGGAAAAGGAACAGCCCCCCCAAACCCAGAGCGGCAACATTTCATTTCACAGTTCTAGTAGTCTCTCATCCGTCATCCGTCATCCCCGGATCCAATCAACCCCTTCCGACGCCGTACTTGTCCAGCCTCTTACACGACGGCATCTCGTACTCGTCCGCCTTGCGCATCTTGTCCGGGTCCTGGAAGAACCAGCCGCTCGCGGCGTCGTACATGCGCCGCTTCGCCATCATCTCGTTCTCGCACTCGTACCGCAGCGTGCGCACCAGGGAAATCTCCGCCGTGCGGTCCAGCTTCTCCAGCTTGCCCTTGGTGTACGACTCCACCTCGGCCGGGTTGACAAAGTAGCTCGCGCCCAGGTTCGGCGTCTTGCGCTGCAGCGTGTACGCGCCCTTGGGGTTGTCGTACACGATGTTGGGCGTCGACGGCGTCGAGCCCCCGCTGAAGAGCGACGAGATGAGCGGGAACACGAAGAGCAGCAGGATCGGCAGCAGGCCCATGAGCGTCGACATGCCGCCGCCCTCCTGCTCCGTCGCCTCGCGCGGTCTCCTCCGCGGCCGCGCGCCGCCGAACTGGTGCACCCGGAACCCTGGCCCGCCGCCAAAGTTGAAGACGAACTGCGGCCCCGTGTCGAAGCCTGTGTTTTGCCAGTTAGCCATTGTCTCTGCAACCCGCACACCGAGAATTCTCACCTCCACCAAACGGCCCTCCTCCAAACCCACCCCCAAAGAACCGCTGAAACATCTCCTCAGGCGTCATCTCCTCCATCCCGCCGCCGAACCCACCACCACCTCCCCCGCCTCCCCCGCCGCCCCTCTGCCGCTGCGCGAACCCGCTAAACGGGTTCTGCGCCTGCGCCTGCCCGAAGCGCGAGTCCGGGTCGGTCCCGAAGCGGTCGAACTTCTCCCTCTTCTCCTTGTCGCCCAGCACGCTGAAGGCGCGGCTGACCATCTTGAAGGCCTCGTCGGCGTGCTCGTGGCCGTTCTTGTCCGGGTGCGTCAGCAGGCTCTGCTTGCGGTACGCCTTCTTGATCTCGCCGTCCGAGCACGTCGTCTTGACGTCCTCGAGCCCGAGGATGTCGTAGAAGGCCGTCGGCGAGCACTTGCGGATCCGCAGCACCGCCGCCTTCTGCTCCACCGTGTAGCTGCGGCCCTGGTTGCCCTGGTTGTGCTCGCGGTTGCGGGCGGCGTTGCCGCCCGTGTCGGCCCCCGAGGCTGTTGCGCTCGGCATCGTGGCCGTGTGCGGTGGGTGTTGTTTTGTTGTTTTTGCGGGTGGTGGTGGTGCTGTTGCTGGGTCGATGCTTTCACCGATTATTCAGGTCCGATTGCGAGTTCACGAAAACAAACAGCGTCGTCGAGGTACTTCAGTGCGATCGTCGCGAGGGTTGTATGTGACGTCGTCGAGGGGGGTGCTGCGCGCGCAGTGTCGTCGGCTGATGCGATGATGATTGGTGGTTTTTGCGGCCTATCTGGCAAGATGGGCGATTTTGGCGTTGGACAAGGCTGCGTGGGAGCTCCGGAACGATTCCCCGCATCAGCTACGACCAGGTTTCCGAAGCAGAGGATGCACGCAAAAGCCCGCGTGATCGGTGCGTCGTGTTGTGAATTAGGAGCGGCTTCCTAGGGAAAAGGTATCTAGGAGTTCGTCGAGGAGGATTGTGTCGGCCGTTGTCTCGCGGGAGCAAAAAAAACGTGGACCGTCCTACCGGAGAAAGGAACAAGACACTCTGCAGCAACAGGCCCCCAGTCCAATCCAGTCCAGGCCACTTGCAACGTCGAAGTTGAAAGAAACCACGGCCCAGCTGATTGGGTGCGGCTCAAGCTTAGTCAACCGTGCGCAGGGACCATCTCTTATCGATAACCCACGTCACTTTTTTGGGTGTGGGGAGCCATTGGTAGCTCTACGAATTGGTTGGGGGTGTAGCATCACCATCATCATCATCATCGACACTCACTCTCGTCTTCACCTCCAATTGCCTCGTCGGAAAGGAGACCAGCTCTCCGCAGAAACCACCACAATGGCCTCCGAAAGCAGCACCACACCAGCAGCCGAACAGGCCAAGAACACCCTCCTGCAAAACGTCCACGAGTACGGCAGTACGCAGCCACCCCTCCCCTCCTCCTGCACCACTTTTCAACTAACACCAACCACCACAGCAAACCCCCTCCCGCCCGCAATCCACGCCATCCTCATCGCCGCGCTGCACGGCCGCCCCCTCAAGCTGCTCCCCTTCTCCTTCGCGCCCGCCCTGCTCTTCAGCAGCTACGTCAACCTCGCCGGCTTCCCCACCGACAGCGCCGGCTTCACCTGCGCCCTCTCCGGCCTCTACGCGCTCCTCGCCCTGCGCCGCCGCCAGCCGCTGCGCGCAAAGTTCACTGCCCGCGGCGCCGTGCGCGGCGTCGCCATCGGCATGGGTTTCGCGAATTCGGCGGCTGGCGCGTGGGTCTACGCCAGCGGGGACCGGAAGAAGGACGAGGCCGAGAGGAAGGCGAGGAACCGCTGGGGAGGAGATTCATGAGGGGAAGCTGTCTTTGATGAAGAGAGGCTAGAAGAAGTGCATGGACGAGAAAGAGCTGGGCGCGGCCTTGTCGACGATGCTTGGCTTGCTCGGGATTTCGTTTCTCCTCAGATTTGTGCCTGGTCTTGGCCGCGCCTCGAGCTGACACGATCCAAGATGCCAAGCCCAGGATGAGCGGGTTTAGCGGCAGTAGGGAGATGATGTACGACTACAGACGATGTCTATCAGACAATGGGAGACGTCGAGTCATGAGACGAAACGTCGACATGCGAAACGGCGTCTGGGGGAGGGAGGGATCGACGTGGGAAATGCTCCGACAAGCTCCAAACCACGGGGCCTGGGGACCGGAAATAACATAAAGAGCCTCCTTTGCAAGAGGGCATTTGTATAAGCATAATCTGTAAAACACCAATGTAATAAGACACGCCAATCATCACATGAAGCCAGTGATATCTGCGGAGAAGAGTCTTTTGCTCTTGCGATTCGGCTGCCCACCACCCTACTGTAGCTATTGTACAACGCAGGAGAAAGGAAAATCTGTCCTTGACTGAATGCCAGTTCTGGTGAAGCCCCCCGTCCTTCCACGAGTGTCAAAAGTGTAACGCCAAAAGGAGACATCTCAGCTCTTGATGAGTCCCCGTATTCTGTCTATCCACACAAAGGAAAAGAAAATGCAGCCGCCATTCCCAGGCCCGGGCAGCCCATAGCTGTACCTCGAGGCAGATATGAACGTCCCAAACTTTTTCATCTTTTTCGGTTTCCCTGATGTCTTTTTGGTCCCAATTTTCCCCGGTTACGTCGACCACTTTTTCTGTCGATCAATTCTGTGTCTCGGCAGTGTCTTGGACTGCATAACTCTCCTTTCTTCCACTCGCCTAATCTTTCTCTCTTGTCTTTGTTGTTGCAAAAGGGGTATTGTTGCCCAGCAATGAGGCCCCGGGTTTCTCCCGGAGATACTGGCCGCGCTCCACCGAATCCAGACTTCGGCAAACATCCGCCCAACGCCAAGAATTATGCAAGGGCCCGAGAGGTGCGACAAGGCGTCTTGTCACCTCACGTCTTTGACACGCCTGGCCGTGTTTGTCATTCTATGTCCAGACAGCAGCCAGACAAAGACAACAAAGACGCTGAAGAGGGTGACCCGCGCGAAATGGCGGATGCGAAACCTCATGTTTGCCTCGTGGACGAACAGATTGGAGAGATCTGATAGGTCAAAGTCTGTGAGGTACTTGATGTCGTTCTCCCTGACCTTGGGTTCGGCGTATGTTCGGTACTCATCCACAATGTTGGTCAGCTCCCAGCCGGTCACCTTGCGGACCACGCCAACCACACAACCAGTGCGGTGCTGCGACCTTGTTAGTGTCTGTGTCCAAAAGGTAGTGAAGTGTGAAAAAGCTCACCTTGCCGTGGTTGCAGTGAATGAGAACCGGGTGGTTCTCGCGGTTGAGCACCAATCTCAGAATGGCCTTCATTGTGCGGAGGGGGATGGCCTCTTTCTTTGTACCCTTCATGTTGATGACATGGTGCCGGATGCCATTGCTGGACATGAAATTTGTGTAAGGCTCATCTACATCGTCCTTCTGAACCAGGGTGCTGTTCCAGTGTCAGACAAGTCGAGGTCGAGTCATCAGGATTTTCATGAGATTCAACTTACACAATCGACTTCAGTCCGAGGTTGCGGATGAAGCCAAAGTCCTCGGGCTTAGGGTAACTGCTCCGGTAAACTCCCGGGACAACCACACCAAAATTGATGGGTCGGCCGTCGATGGGCAGGACTCGCTCGATGCCCGGAGATATCGGGGCCACTAGGGGCGCTTGGAGCTGGTCCGCGACCTTGAGCAGTCCGTCGTCTCGCCGCACGGCACCCTTCTCGCCGCCACTCGCGGCCTTCAACAATTCTTCTTCCACTGACAGAATAACTTGCTTCTGTACGTACACGTCCATCGTGGCGTCGAGTGTTGCGACGGATTCGCGCGATGCTTGTCGCGAGGGTCCCTTTGCTTGGTATTTTTCGGCAAGTTCGAGGGGAATTAGGTCGTCTTGCTTAGAATTGCGTCGCGCGGGCCTGTAGGTTGGGTCTTCTTCGGGGTGGCCGCCTGCGTCCTCGAGATACATTCTTGTGCTTCGTTTCGAGACCATTTCACCAGCCATATGCGACTGTGGGGTGACTGAGGCGTCGTAGAGGGGTTCGTGGTTTGGAGACTTGCTCGCGTGACTGGTCAAAGATCGCGGGGATAGGTATAGCGGGGGTCGATTTGTCGGTTTGATTTCAAGTTCGGAGTAGGGTAGGATAGGGTAGGTGGTCGTGTGAGCAGATTGGTAGAGCGGTTGGTTTGGTGGAGGATTGCAGTTGCGAATGTTAAAAGGCGTGTGTAATCGATAGGTCGGCGTTTCCTCTCGGGGGGAAAGACAGACAAGAGGCGTGTTGAAGATATTCCCCTTTGCGTAGGCTTAAAGAATACAGGCGAAGACCTGACGGGCGGCAAGTTGGAGGTCCATCTTGTCGAGAGCAGAAGGTGTAGTTGGGTGTGGTCTTTTTGGTGTCGCAAGGCACGCGGCGAGAGTGGTGTTGCTCTTGTGTTTTTCGCAGGGCCCCTCGGTGACGGACTGGGTTGACGAGCGGGGATGTGTTGTTATTTCTGCTCTCTCTCGGTACTGGTTCAGGGAGGCAGAGAGGTAAGGTAGGTTTTTGGGGAAAATGAGAAAAGTGAACCCTGGAGGGAAAGCGCGGGAGGAGCGGGTTAGTAAATGAGCATCGTAATGGAGTGAGGAGCGTGGATGGTGAGGCGGGACGTGGGCGGAGGAGGCACAGAACGCCGCAGTGTAAGTATTTCTTCGCGGCAGAGGTGGTGAAGAAGTACAAAGGTACCTGGCGTACCTACCTGGGGGGACTCTGTCTGGCTGCACCCTGTGGCCGTACCTTGTGCTTGGTGCGTGGTGCTTGGCGAAGAGGAAGTGAATTGGGGAGATCAGCCTGGGGGCGTCTCAGGTTCAAGGCCCAGGTATTGGCTGAATTCTGGTACGGTAGGTACGCCGCCGGCCGCGAGGAAAGACGGGCTGGGCTGCGACCTGGCTGGTGGGAGAGGGGAGCGGAGAGGGCAGCCAGGGCAGGACTCAGGAGGAGTGCAGAGGAGAGGAATGCTGAACTCTGTCACTCACACACACACTGGCTGGGGAGGATGGGACGGGGGAGGAAGGGGTGGGGTGGTGGCATCACAAATTTGGGGAATGCCACAGTGAGGGTGCTGGAGAACCTGGGCAGCCAAGAGGCACCTGGAGACGTGAGACCTGCTCCGAGGAGACTTCCCTGAGACCTCAATGCCTGTGGATGACTGAGGAGAGAGAGGTCTCCATGGATGGAAGCGAATAAAGCCCTGGGCAGCCACTGGCGGACTCCCCTGGGGCCTGGCCTGCGGGCTGGACTGGACCGCTGCAGGGCCGACTGCAGGACCGCTGCTGGACAGTGGGCTCAGGTCGTCCCAGGGCTGTCGGGCCCAGCCCCGATGCGGTTACGAGGCGACGCGGGACATGACGACCCCAGGTACTGCTTTGCGGGGAGCCACATACAAAAGCTACTTTGGTGCTGCTGAGGGCCATCATTACCGACGGTCGACCTGAGGACTCAAAGTGACCTGCTGTGGGGGTGACGCCGACGGCCAATGGTCTCGGTCGGTACGTACCTCTCGCCAGCCGCAGGGTGCGCCCACTAAACCACAAACAAACAAGGTGCGACTTTTGGGGGCAACACCCACCCAGCGAAATGCGCCTTCCTCACCAACTCACTTTGTGTGTCGATTGTGCTGCTGCACTTTGTACGAAGAAGTACCTCTGTTCATTGAGGCATATGTAAGCTTCGGTGCCGCCAAGGGAAAGAGGCAGAATAACCTGGAAAGGAGGAGGGGAGCGAAGCGTGGAAACGATACCTACTGCGGTACGTATCGCCTTGATTGATGCCCTTGCCAGACGTTTTATTCTTAGCATCTAATTCTGACGGATCTCCTGCTGTGTATCCGAATCCCAGACTCGACGCAATGCTTTCTGTACAATGCATCCGTACGCAGTAATGTACTCTGCGTTTGAATATTCCAGGTCTCCAACTTGCATCACCCTGGGACCGTTTCCATCCGCTGGCCGCGCAACCGCCCAGAATGTCCCGTCAACGTCTGCCACGACGGCATGGTGGATAATGGATTTCCGGTCCTTGCATTATGGCGCGTCTGTTTCCCCCAGTAACAGGACCCTTCTGAATGGGAAAGAGAGTGCAAAACCAGGCAAAAAAGGTTGACGATCGCAGTGTGACGCAGCCACTGATCGGCAGGTGATTTTCACCGCATCTCTGCCCATTTGCAGCCACCAAAAGTCACAACACAGTCAACCACTCAGCCACACGAGGAACGCGGCGACTACCGATCGTCCCTGCCTGCCTGCCCGCGCAGATGTACGTTTGTGTGGTGTGGTTAGACCTCTTCGGACGGCTCAAAAGTCTGGTGATCCCAAACCCTTTTTGCTTCCATCCCGTCCCTCCGCGGGTGGCGGTTTTCTGCTGTCGTTGGCAAGCAAGATAGTAGTAGTAGTAGCATGTACATACCAACCTTCACTGCCTTTTTTTGATGCGCGTCCCGGTTAATTAAGCTACTACTACGCGCACCGCGTATAAACGATCAACGAAATATGCTTCCCACCACAGTCGTATGCCAGACACCCGACTGGTCGCTCTGTAACAGCGCCGTCGACCGCACTACTGTGTGTTGTTAAACGACTGGACCAGCAAAGTCTACAGGGATTCTCCAATAAAGCCGATCGCCGTCCGCGTGAGCACTTGCTTCCCCTGGATTCTGGAGAACGAGGGACTCGCACAATGTTCGAGTTTATGCCTGAGCTTGACAGCTGGAACTCCTGCACAATGAAGGGTCGTGTAGTCGTCTGCAGGCGCCGCCGTCTTCCGACCAGTGCGCCAGTGACACCCAGCCACATCGACAGCCTCGTTTCGATCCCCAGAGACACTCTGGCGTAGCCGTACTTGTGTCTCTGATCGCCGCCAGTCAAGCCTCAAAACGACCGTGGCGTCACCTACCCGCACAGGGGGAAGGGAAGGGAAGCGAAGGGAAGAGTCATCTCGACTCTGTGCGAAACCGCCCGGTACATTCCTCGTCCAGTCTCGCGCTCGCATCTGGCCTGGCCGTCGTCACCACAGCCGGGACAAGACGCACCTCTTGGACATCCTCCGACACATGGGCTTTTTTTTCTCTCTCATTCCAGAAGAAGCCCTGCAGCCCTCTAGGTATCACAACTGTCCAAATGGCCATTGACACCGTCTTACGTCACACGCCCATGAACCCCGACATTCCCATCTGTGTTCTTGCATCCGCGGCCTCAGGAAATGCGGACAATCAAACCCAACCTCCTGGAACCGGATAAGCGAGAGCAAGAGACAGGAGGGAGAGAGATGGAGGGATTACCTCATCACCACCCCACGCGAGCCGCCTCCGTCAAAACACCAGTGACGCCGTCCTCCTCTCAGTCTCGCGTTTTCACTGCCCAGCTAGCCCGAATCAAGGAACCATCCCTTCAGCTCTGTCATCACCAGTTACACAAGAAATCCAGGCACTGAACATCGCATCCCATCCCCAACTGGCAACGAGTACTCCAACAGTACCAACAGCGAGTATTCGTACATGTGTGCACGTAGCCTGCCCGGATACCGGCACCACTCTCAATGGACCCTGCAAACGGGTTCAACGGGGACCAAATCCGAACCATGCGAAGAAAAAAATACAGTGAACCGTGTCAGTGACCTCAATGTCCAAACTCCGAACCTTCAAGGGGTCCTGTCCACCCCCCTCGGAGAACTAGGCTGATCTCACTCACCGAAGCCCCTCCGGCGAGATTGCCTTTTCGGCACCGAAGGGGAGCGAAGGGGAGCAAAGCCAACGAAAAAAAAAATTGCAACTGAAGTCTGTCTGTCACTGGACAACGATCAGGGTTCCATGCAATAAACCGCGACACTGCGTAAACGCCGTAAAGACTATGCAAATCCGGCAGGCAGTCACGCTTTTACGGTTTACTGTCGTGTGCCCGGTTCCACAGCTGCTGCTGCTGCACACGACAGCAGAGAAAAAAAAAAATGCCAATGTTTATTTTTGACAGGATGGTCACTTTCGTGAACCTCGTCTACCACTCTCGCCGCAATCTCGGCGCTGAAGTCCCAAATGGCCCAATCCAGCAACCATCAAACCCACAGCTGCCAAAACTCACTTCACACTCCCCTCCAGTAGGCACTGTATTCCTCCACAGAACACCGGACACGCCTCTAGTCCCGGCGCCGCCTCACGCACTACTGCCAAAACCATGCGATGAACGACCACAAAACCCACGACGGCGTCCGCCAACAAAACACAAACCAACGCTGCCAAAAACTTGTTTACTCCCCAAAGGCCGCCCCGGCGTCCTCGGAAGGGCTCCTTACTAACTGGCGCTGCGTAGCAAGTGCCCACCGATCCCCGCCCGCGGCGCTGCTTAACAATTAAGTCCGGCGCGGCGGGATTCGGTCTTGACTCGATTGTAATCGGTATCTCCATAGCAGCTGTCTGTCTGGCTGTGTAATCCAACGGCGTCCGGCTCGACCGAACAAGCTGATGTCTCCCCCCCCCCTTCTCCACTAAAACTTGGGTTAGACAAAGAAAACCTCAATCACCGGGGAAGCGGTAGATGCAGCGACTAGCACGACTAGGTAGAGAGGACGCGTGGGAAGATGCCGGTAGCGTGCATGATCTCGATTTCTATCCAAACCCAGTGGGCTGCACTGCGTAGTATCGTTTGTGTCACTGTTCGACACCCCTCCAAGTGTATTCGTGCTCTATCCATACAAACACAGCAGTACAAGAGAAAAGAAAGGGGAAAAGTCAACAGAGGAGAAAATGCGGCCGTGAGTGTACATGTTGGTCCATGTTGGTCGCTGGGACAATGCCTGCCACGCGGATGGATGTATATCCCGCCCTTCTATCCAGACTCTTACAAACGCCAAAAACCCATGCTTATGTTATGCTCCATGCTACCCGTCTAAATGATCTGTTCCACGGCCTTCGAAGCTGACAATCACAGCGAGCGGCTCTCAGCATGCTGCGTTCCACAACTCGTGTACCAGCATCCCGCCAATGACCGCGGCGCCAGGGAGGCTCGAAGTCGGCCCTGACATGCGGCTGTCCCAAATCTGCAGCGCAAAGTGACACGCCACGGCCAGCTCGCCGATGCCCAGCGACGTGTTGATGATGGAGGCCCAGCTGGGCGTCGGCTCGCGGCGCATCGTTCTGATCGCGTCCCCGGTCAGGTGGATGGCAGTAGCCATCGTCAGCATCATCGCGCCGAGCATCACGTCCCGGCTGTACGGATATGACGCAGACGTCGCGTGGAGCCACGCGGCGAGGAGGATCGCCAAGGTGAAAACGTCCACCAGGCGGCTGTTCCGCAGCCTGGCACTCCTCGCCAGCGAGCCCGCGTTCGCTGCCTGAGCTTTGCGATTTCTTGATTGAACGTTGCCGTGAACGTCTTGGTCCTCATCGTCTTGGCTAAGGCTGAAGCTTGTGTTGAGAAGATCGGCGAGTGAGCTGCGCGGATCGGTGGGATTGGATGCCGAGGGCGCGAAGAACGTGGGCTGCGCAAATGCCACGTCCTGTAGACCCTCCTTCTGGGCACCTGACGATGACTTGGCCGCTTGCATACTGCTCGTTGCGAAGATGGACTTCCTCTCGGCCGGTTTCGTCAAGAGCGGTTTTGGCCCGTTGCGAAGGCGCTGTGCGGGGGCGATCGGCGCGGGAGGCACCTTGTACCAAAACGGGCTTGAATTTGGACCTTGCTCAGGCTGCCCGAATACCTGGTTCGGCGCCTTTGGAGGTCCAAAGTCGTTGAAAGCTCGGTGTTTGGATTGTGTAGGCGACCAGTCCATTTCCTCCGAGTATTGCACCTGAGACTGCGGCACCTGCGGTTCAGGGGTACCAAATCCAAAGCTGCGGTTGCTCACCCTGTGCTGCAGCTCCCGCTGGAAGAGCGCTGGCGAGCTGGAGCCGACGCTTGTTGGACTCGGAGGGATGCCTGGTCCAGAGCTTGACTCTGCCAGAATATCGTCAAGTAGGTTCGACATGGTTTTGGTACCCTCCTCCTTGCGTTGCGTTCGCGGTCTGGGTGGGGATGACGCAGGGGTGCCTGTTGCTGGTGTTCCTGTTGCTGAGGAGGTCGTCTGGAATAGAGGAGTCGTATCGATACGGACTGATCGTTGTGCGAGGACATAGATCTATATTCATGTTAGTGCCTCTCCTTCGATGCAGTAACTCCTTCTCTACTGACCGCCATCATCAACAACGCCATCAGCCCGTGAAGGCTCATCTGTGCGCTCTCCTCTGTCGAACGACCACCCTTCATTTCTGTCATCTTCATCGCCATAAATCGCGTGAAGAGAATCAAGCCCTGGAATGTGTACCACTGGCCCAACCCCAGGATATGACGAGAAAAGCCTCGGAAGACCTGCGCGAACTTCGGATTCCACCACACGCTCAGCCCATTCGCCCAGAGACTCCAGTAAATCAGTCTCTCAGGTTTGGGCAGGACCAGTGTCAGCGCCAGGGACAGCCTCTGAATCCATGTTGATTCTGCATCAGGGTCTCGCAGAGGTCCTTCGTCCTGTCCTGCGAAGACGACCGCAAGGGACGCAAGATGCCACATGTACTGGCACACGATCCCGCCCAGCCAGAGCCACCTCCCAGCTTTCGCTGATACATCTAACGGCGTAGTCTTCTTGACCGTGCGATTCTGTCGACTCCTGTCCATCATCCGTCGCAAGTGATCCGTCCGCGCCGTGTAACCGGCCTGGTCCAGCCTGGCGTGGACTTTCGGTTCGCATTCGGCGCATATCTGGGGGTATCGTTGCTCGAGGCCCCTCCGGAATTTGTACATATTCCTCTCAAGCTCCGCATATTCGGGATGGTCTGGGTCGTCGGGAAGGTACTGCGCTAGGGAGCTTGTGAATAGGTGCTGGTTCTTCAGACATGTCGCGCAGAAGATGCTTTGCGAAGGGCTGGAGAAGTCGGGCGATTGTGACCGTGGGATCGCATAGGTTGTTGGGGCCGGTGTAGACGTCGTCTTCGCGACGGGAGGATCGGTAATTTCGCCATGCTAAGAACAGTCTCGTCAGATGAAGCCACACCTCAAGATGCGCCAGGTCCACTCACCTCGTCCAGGTAGTTGGTCGCATCGCAGTGCAAACAGAGGAACTCGCGGATGAAGCCGTCGTAGCGCGTCGAGGAGCGCTTCCCGCAGTAGAAGCAGGTCAGCAGTTTGCGCCCTCGTAATTGTGCCATTGCTCTTTGAGGTGGGAGGCTCCTCGGCCTGGACAATGCATTTATGCAGGCTGGCGGGACGAGGTGTTTGGCCGATGATTGTTGTTCGCTGGGAACTTTCCACGTTCTGCCGGGCGGTCTGGCGGGCGTTGCAAAGGAATGCAGGGGAAAGGGCAGGGATCCCAGGGAACCAGCAGGAACATGAGGTCATTCCTCTTTGCGTGTCGGGAACCTCGTGGTGGCCTGTACTAACAGCTTGCGCTAGATGGCAGGTGCCATTGTCCAAAATTGGCATTCTGCAGGGACTTCCGAGGCTTCCCCACACTCTTCCAGCAACAATCTTAGTGGCTTGGGACCCTGCACTAACAGCTGATGTACATCGACACTGAGCGTTTTTCACCTGAAATCACCTCTCCTTTTGGATCTCAATAGAAGATCCAGAGTCGGTAGGAGAGGACACCTACAACTATCATTATTCCCTTAATTCTTTGTTCAATTCTACACTAGGATCATGAAAGTCCTGTAGTACGGTAAATTTAGCGAATTAGACGGTTGAGGTATACTTCAAACCAGAAAGCTCCTACCAGCAAATAAAACACGTTGCTCATATATCCACCTACCTAGACACAAACTCACGACGATCCACCAGTACAGCCATCTCACAGAAAGGAATGGCGGCAAGCAACCAGCTGTCCTGATACCTCGAATTACCTCAAGATGGCAAAAGATGGAAAGCCCGCTGCATCAACCCTGCTTTTCATCGTTGGGGCGCTCACCACCCTTGCATTGAGCCTGGTCATGACATCCTCCTGGAAAGCTACCCTGGCCACCGTCTTCCTGAGTGTCGCCTCACTCCTTATTTTCGTCACGGTTAATACTCATAATTGCTCTGTTCCAGAAAAACCATCAGCTAATTAGCTCCAGACCCGCCATCTGCAAATTCAACGAGGCCGTCTCGGACGCCCAGTGGGACTCTCCAATGCTGTCAATCAAGCCAGCTCAGGGGTTCTGAGGGGAGCGTACTTCCTGGTCGTCCTTGGCTCAGGCGGCCACACGAAAGAGATGCTCGCCATGATGGAGATTGGCTTCCCCCACGTTCCCAACATGCACCGACGATATCTCATCTCTAGTGGCGACACCATGTCCCTAAAGCACTTGGACGCATTCGAGCAGGATCTCAAGGCTACGCATGGCGAGCAACAGGCTGGCACGTACGACTTCCACATCGTTGCCCGAGCCCGCAAGGTTCACCAGAGCCTCCTCACGACTCCTTTTACCGCCATCCTGTCCGTCATCCAAATCTTCCCGCTGCTTCTGTCGTCCCCCTTTACCGGCGCAAGGAAGCGACAGCAGTTTCCCGACATCATTCTCACCAATGGACCCGCGACGGGGTTCATTGTCGGGTTGGTTGTGTATTTGCTCAAAATCTTTTATGTCATCCCGGAAGATACCGCGCAGGTCCTGTTCATCGAGTCGTGGGCCAGGATCCGCACTCTCAGCCTGACGGGCAAGCTGTTCCATCGTACTGGCATCGCAGACATGCTGCTCGTACAGCACGAGAAGGTTGCCAAGGCATACGGTGTCACCAATGCAGGTTGTATGGTCGTGGGAAAGAGGCAGACGTAATCATGCTGGCTGGCAAGCAGTCACAAGTATTCAAAGACGGTAGAAGATCAAGAAGAATATAGACTTGACATTCTGATTCAGACGACGACTATCGCTGATATCAGCGTCAGTCCGATTCAGCGACCCCGCTATGACTGAGACGCCCGGTGACAGGCCCGAGAACGCAAATCCAAAAGTTGAGACATCATGGTCACCAGTCGTTATGAGGCATGCCATATTATACAGGTTTTTTGTGGTACATGTGCTTACAGGAGCCGCCGCGCTCTGCTTACGCCTCCGCAACCTCCGCCTCGGCATCTGGTTCCACGGCATCATCAGACTTCTCCTCCTCGCCAAATGTAGAGTAGCTAGCTGTACGAGATGCCTCCAGCAGAAGCGCGCGCTGGCTGGCCCATCCCTTCCATGTCTCGAACTCCTTGTCCTCCAAGTCCTGGCCGATCTGCAGCTTGTTCTTGCCAAAGTACGCACCCACGTGTCTGGCCTCCTCGCGGGCGACACGCTTCTCAATCTCTTCTTCCTGACGCAGAGCGTAGAACTCCTTTCTCGCTGTATCGTATGCCTTGTCCTTGGACATGCCGTGGCTGTGCATGAAATACAGCTGGCGCTGGACGACACTGGGTGGGCGTTAGCTATGAAATGATGAAGCATCACCTGATCAGCGTACCATTCACCAGTCAATGGCAGACCGGGCTGGCGTAGGCCCTTGCTCCAGTCGCATCTCTGGTAGTCCTTTCCATCCGTCTCCAGAACAATTCTCGGGCGTGCCAGCTCCCACGGGTGGTCTCTGTAGAAGGTCGTTCGCAGCGCATCTTCCTCGTGCACTATCCTCGGCGGCTTGTAGATGTTGCGCGGCTTGCGCTGCTTGGAGCTGGCGGGGGCGTCGTAGTTGGTGATCGGCCTCGTGAGCGACTCGGCGGGCGGGATGTCGCGCATGGCCTGGAACCATGGCGGCTCTTGGACGCGGTAGCCGGGGAGGACTCTGGATTTGATCTCCAGGCCCATGGCCTGGTAGACCCTTGCGGGCCGGATTTGTCGACCCATGGTAGCCTGCGAAAGGTGTCAGTCAATAGCACCACCACGTAAATTGTCAATTGGGACGTACTAGTTTGTTCAGGAAGTTTGCTGTCGAGACCCCGGGCCAGACTCGATGCTGCAAAGCTCCAATCACGAATTCGAGGTCCAGAGTGCAGCTCAGAATTTTGGAGCGGTCGGCCAATCCTAACGCCGTGGCCGGCCGGCACGGCCCCACCCACTGCGAAATAATTCCCAATCCAATCATCCTGGAGCTTTTGGTCAACCAGCTCAAGCTTCTTAATCTTGCCGTTGGCTTTTTTCCTCTCGCCTCTCCGCTCCTCCTGTCTTCCCAACTGACCGCCGTCTCGCGCTCTTGGATGGGACGGTGACTCTCTGGGCCGCAATGCACGACAGCCCATGAAAGCTCTCAGCCGGATTGACGGGTCCTTATGCGGCGCGATCCTCTCGACTCGACCCTCTGCCACCCGAGCAGCTGCAGTTTCTTTACGCCCCGAGCTCCGAGACGAAACAAGACCTCCGAGGGCGCCGGCTGCTCCCCGTTGCCGCCGTGATCTCCATAGACATGCTCGCACACACGGAGCGTACTGCCCGCAGACGGCCTCGTGGCTGCTGTCCACCTTCTTGCCGGCGCCCTCCAGACGGCCGCGATCCGCCCCTCCCCATGAAGCCCTGCCCTGCCGCCAACGGGTACAGCGATACAGCAATGCCGCTGCCGCCGCTTCGGACCCCGAGTCCCAATCGAGCACGAAGGTGGTTTTGAGCAAGACGCAACAGAGAAAACTTTTGCATTTCGTCGGCAATGTCGATGTACGCAACGCGGGGACGGTGGAGGAACACCTGGAACTTGCACGGGACCCATACTTGAACCGATTCGCCCAGCCCGAGCCCTCCAAAATCGAAATCAGCGACAGGGAGGCGGACAACCGGTATCCATCATTACAGCAAGCAGTCCGCGACGACAAAAGCCTAGGTGAGCTGCTGCAGAGGCTCAACGAAGCTGTGAACGTAAGGCTGTGGCATCCTAGTAGGATAAGCCTGGACGCTATATACGACTTGTACTTGACGCTGCCGGAGCCGAGGATGATTCAGATGCCAGCACACTTGCGACATCGGTTGCTCAAAGCGTTCGGCACACCATTGAGGAGAAATTCAAAGTCGATGCTGCGCTACTTTTCCCTCATCGGCGAGGTCAAGGATAGTGGAATCCCCTTGCGACGCAGCGAGTGGAACTTTGCTCTGTCGCTAGCAAGCCGATATGTCGGTCTCACGACCACAACGGAGACCGAGCATACCCTGCAAATATGGAAGGAGATGGAAAGGGATGCCGGAGTACAAGGCAACGACGTCACATTCAACATTCTCTTCGACTCTGCTTCCAAGTCTGGCAATTTTGAGCTGGCTGAGATGATATACAAGGAAATGCGGTCCCGGAATATCGAGTTCACCCGGTACCACCACGTCAGCTTGATACACTTTTTCGGCCTTCAAGGGGACGGGGACGGCGTGCGGGCTGCGTACAAAGAGATGGTTGAGGACGGCGAGCTCGTGGACTCAACTGTTCTCAACTGCGTGATAGCGAGTTTCCTGCGATGCGGCGAGGAGGCCGCAGCCCACAGGGTCTACAAGCACATGAAGCAGGCACACTCCAAGGCGGCCCACTTCCCCGACCGGCACTGGCACACGAACGGCATGATCCTTCAGGTTCTCAAGATGTTCACAACGGTTTCCAAGAACGTCCCGGAGATGCGGCCGCAGCTGCAGGAGCTCTCGGATATGAGGCCGGATCTGCAGACTTACAAAGTCCTCATCAGGCACTACGGGACCAAGGGAGGCAACCTCGAGAGGATTGCACAGTACCTGGACGAGATGAAGACGTACCAGATTCCCGTACATGGAAGCATCTTCATCATGCTATTCAAGGCATTTGTGACTCACGGTGGTGTTTTCGAGAGTGAATGGAGTCCGAGGCGTTTGAATGCCGTGTTTCAATCGCTTTTGACGGCTCTCGATAATACACCCTGGCAGAGCCAGGCGAACGACGCACACGAGGGTATCTATCTCGACACATGGCTCGTTATCTGGGCTCTCCGCGCCTACAGAAAGTGCAACAAAAGTCACCAAGCAGTGCTGGATGTGTACGATCAACTGAAGTCGAGATGGCTACTGGGCGAGGATCAGGCCCAGTTCCTGGACTCGTACGTTAGTCTTTTGCTCGCTGGGAAGGATCATACAGTGTTCCCGAAATTCGTCCCGAAGCCCAAGTCCATTAGGCATCGGCGCGTGTAAACATTACAACTATAGACTATGATACCAATAACTGTAAAATATGATTTCACATCTACCTACCTTGGCATGCAATCTAGCAGATGGTCGTGGCATTGTGCGAGGTTCAGTAGCCAACTCGCAGGATCGTAATATGAGATCATCAGAGCGCGGGGTTGCAGTCACTTGCAGAAACATATTGGTGTAAAGTGTGGTGAAAAGGAATCGCTGAGGGCGAAATGCTCTATTTCTGCTCATGTACAAAGCCGCCCCCGGGTCCAACTCATTCCATGGTGTACACTCGCGATCGACTCAAGAAAAAAGCGATTGTGCCCATTTAAACCTTGGGCTTGTAAGTTTGCCAGGCTGTCCCCTCGTTAGCAAGCACTTTCGATATCGGTTCGGCAGAAGCCGGAGGGGCGGAAAAAAGGACGCACCAGCGATGCCGAAGGGGGCGAAGAAGCCGACGGCGGAGTAGGTCCAGAAACCGGCGCCGAACCACTTGGACTTGGGGTTGAAGGGGATGTTGGAGTAGGGGCCCTCGGGGTAGTGGTAGGGAGAGCTCATCTGGGCGCGGGTGGTGGTGAAGCCGCGGCGAGCGACAACGGTGCGAGTCTGGGGGACCGCGCGGGCAGCGGCACGGGCGAGCATCTACGGGTGGCAGGTCAGCATCAATTGGACGGCGCGAAGCTCGGGGGAGGCCGTATGTACTTTGGCGGTTTGTTCTGAGGCGATCGCGACGCGCAATTGGGGGAGACAGAGGTTTCGTTACGGTGTTGAAGTCATTCAGAAGGGTGGTCTGAGGTGTGATCCGGCTAAGCTCCAAAGATCCTCAGGCCGTGATGCCATTAGGTAAGCACACGTGACTCTTTAGCGTTGTGACGTCCAGTCCGGCGGTCGGGATTTGCAACTGGTAGGAGCGCGACCGCCTGCCGCCCTGAGCCATTGCCGATTTTTTTTCTTTCCTTTTCTGCCTGTTGGCCCACCCTCCAGGTGCACTGACCTCTAACTTTTTTTCCCTGGCACCTGTGATTGCGATCGCAGCAGGCAAGATCGAGAGAGCTCCTTCTCGTCTCTCACCACTAACGCCATTGTTGTCGTCGTCGTCGTCCACCTTCGTCGTCGTCCACAGTCGTCGTCTGTCATCGCTGTCATCCCTTTAAGACAATTGTTCTACCAGCATACCCACACTACCATTGTCAGTACACTTGTCACCCCACCCAAGCCGCCCGCCATGGACGAGCTTTTCGACGTTTTCGACGCTCCTGCTGGGGCTCACGACGAGTCGCCCAGTGAGGCCGAGCCCGAGGTGTCTGCTGCGTCTCAGCCGCCCAAGTCGCGCAAAAAGGATAAAAAGAGCAAGAAGCGCAAGGCCGACGGCGAGATCAAGAATGGTGTCGCCCCAACGCAGGCAGAGGATGCCGACATGCCAGACGCCGACGAGACCTCTAGGGACGGAGAGGACGCCGATGATGCGGCTGCCACGTCCGACGACCAGCACGAGAGTCACAAGCGCCGAAAGAAGGAGGACGAAGCTCAGCCCGTCCTGACCGACACCTTCCAGACCGCCGAGTCCCGAGAGGTCGCCGGCGCAGCTACCTTCACCAAGGCCGAGGACGAGTCCCTCGTCCTGTCCCACAACATCCAGCATCAGGTCGCCTTGCCCCCTGACCTGGACTACGAATACGTTCCTCTCTCAGAGCACAAGCCCCCGGCCGAGCCCGCGCGGAAATACAACTTTAAGCTCGATCCTTTCCAGGCGCTGTCCGTCGCTTCGATAGAGAGAGAGGAGAGTGTGCTGGTGTCTGCCCACACGTCTGCCGGAAAGACGGTTGTCGCCGAATACGCGATCGCTCAATGTTTGAAGCGGAACCAGCGCGTCATCTACACGAGTCCGATCAAGGCCCTTTCCAACCAAAAGTACCGAGACTTCGAAGCTCTGTTTGGCGACGTCGGCCTGATGACTGGTGATGTCACGATCAACCCCACCGCCAGTTGCCTAGTCATGACCACCGAGATTTTGCGCTCCATGTTGTACCGCGGTTCCGAGATCATGCGCGAAGTTGCCTGGGTCGTTTTCGACGAGATCCACTACATGAGAGATAAGACGAGAGGTGTGGTCTGGGAGGAGACGATCATTCTTCTTCCCGATAAGGTTCGCTACGTCTTCCTGTCCGCCACCATCCCGAACGCCTTCCAGTTCGCCGAGTGGATTGCCAAGATCCACCACCAAGCGTGTCACGTCGTTTACACCGATTTCCGACCTACTCCTCTTCAGAACTACTTTTTCCCCTCTGGCGGCAATGGTATTTTTTTGGTGGTGGATGAGAAGGGTGTCTTCAGAGAGGGCAACTTTCAGAAGACCATGGCCTTGGTTGAGCAGGGCAAGGGTCAAGACCCTTCCAACGCGAACGCTAACTGGAAGGGCAAGGGTGCCAAGAAGAACACTCAAAAGGGCGGCCAGGCAGCCGACATGAAGTCCGACATCTCCAAGATCGTCAGAATGATCATGCAGAAGAGCTTCCACCCTGTCATCATCTTCAACTTCAGCAAGAAGGAGGTCGAGAACCTGGCCCTGAACATCTCCCATTTCCAGTTCAACAACGACTCCGAGCAGGCCATGGTCAAGACTGTCTTCAATAACGCTATTCAGAGCTTATCCGAAGCTGATCGTGAGCTCCCTCAGATCCAAAACTTGCTTCCTCTGCTGCAGAAGGGCATCGGTGTGCATCACTCGGGTCTTCTCCCGATCTTGAAGGAGACCATTGAGATTCTCTTCCAGGAGTCCCTTATCAAGGTGCTCGTGGCGACCGAGACATTCTCTATTGGTCTCAACATGCCTGCCAAGACTGTTGTGTTCACTCAAGTGACCAAGTGGGACGGGGTTAAGCGAAGACCTTTGACCCCGTCAGAATACATCCAGATGTCTGGTCGCGCTGGTCGTAGAGGCCTGGATTCCCGTGGTATTGTCATCATGATGATCGACGACAAGATGGAGCCCGACACCGCACGCGCTATCGTTGTTGGTGAGCAGGACCGTCTCAACTCTGCTTTCTACCTCGGCTACAACATGATCCTCAACCTCCTCAGAATCGAGGCCATTTCTCCCGAATTCATGCTCGAGCGCTGCTTCCACCAGTTCCAGACCGGTGCCAGTGTTCCCACTCTTGAGCGCGACCTGATGGCGCTCCAGCAGGAGAGGGATGCCATGTCCATTGCCGATGAGGCCACCGTCAAGGAATATTATAACTTGCGGAACCAACTCGAGCAATACACCAGCGACATGCGCGCCGTGATTCAGCACCCAGACTACTGCATAGACTTCATGCAGCCTGGCCGCCTGGTCAGAATTCACGACCCAAAGAAGACCAATACTACTGTGGGCGGTACCGATTACGGCTGGGGTGTTGTCTGTGACTTGGCAAAGCGTAAGGCGAACAAGCCTGGAGAACCCGAGTACCCCCCTCAAGAGACCTACTTCATCGACGTCATGATGTTCGTCGACCAGAAGAGCAAGCCGGCTCCTCAGGTGAATGAGCGCCCTTCGTCTGGCGACATGGCCCCCGGAATGATCCCTTGCGCTAAGCCCGACGAGCCTGGCGAAGGTGCACGCTTCGAGATCATCCCTTGCCTCTTGACCTGCATCAAGAACATCAGTCAAATCAGAATTTTCATGCCGAAGGAGCCGAAGAGCCAAGCGGGTATTGAGGCGGCCAGCAATGCTCTCAGAGAGGTCTGCAGAAGATTTCCTGACGGAGTGCCTAGCCTCGACCCGATTGAGAACATGGGCATCACCGACGACTCCTTCAGATCTCTTATGAGGAAAATTGAGATGTTGGAGGCTCGTCTGATCACCAACCCTCTCCACGGATCTCCCCTTCTCCCCGAGCTCTACCTGCAGTACCGTGCCAAGGAGAAGCTGGGCGAGCAGATCAAGGCCAAGAAGAAGGAGATTGCGAGACTTCACAGCATTGCTCAGATGGACGAGCTTAAGGGTCGCAAGCGTGTCCTGCGCCGTCTTGGTTTCCTCAATGAGAACGAGGTCGTTGAGCTCAAGGCCCGCGTGGCCTGCGAAATTTCATCCACTGAGGGTCACGAACTTGTTCTGGCCGAACTCCTATTCGACCGTTTCTTCAACGAACTCTCCCCGGAGATGATCGCATCCGTTCTCAGCTGCTTCGTCCTTGACGAGAAGCTTGAGACCGCAGCCCTCCGCGAGGAACTGGCCAAGCCCTACCGCGAGGTACAGGCGAAGGCTAAGCAGGTCGCCAAGGTTAGCAGAGAGAGCAAGCTTGAGCTTAATGAGGATGAATACCTGGCTGGTTTCAAGTGGCAGTTGATGGAGACTGTGTACTCGTGGGCCCAGGGCAAGCCGTTCGCAGATATTTGGTATGTAAACCCACCCGAGCAATATGATTTACGCACTAACACCACCACCACCAGCAAAATGACCAACGCGTACGAAGGATCCCTGATCCGTCTCTTCCGCCGTCTGGAAGAGCTCATGCGCCAGATGGGTCAGGGTGCCAAGGTCATGGGTAGCGAGGAGCTCTGTCAAAAGTTCGAGGACAGTCTGGCCAAGGTCCGCCGCGACATTGTTGCCGCCCAGAGCTTGTACCTCTAAAAGGTTTGTTTCGGCTTCGTCTCCCATTGGTTCAGCAGCTTAGTCTACCCTAGCATTGTCGTTTGTTTATGTAGCCTCGGGGGTTCCAAAAAGGCGTTGGCGGTTTAGGTTTATACCATGTAGAATCTTTGTGTGCGCGGATACGGGGTTGTAAGAGGCTTGCAAAACAGTCCTTACTCCATGGCCACCAATGAAGCAGTAATGGCCCTTTTTTTGCTCTCTGCGTGATCATCGTCGTCCTTGCTGTCGTCGTCTGTCGTCGTCGCTGTCACCTCTGTCTCTATCATTCCTTCTGCTGTCCTAAACCAGGGCCTCCCACAGACTACACAGAAAACACAGTCACGCAAACAAAGGAAGATTAGGCAGTCTCATCATGTCCTGTTTTCGCCTCCATCCCACAATGCCCTGGTATCATAAAGCCACAACCTAACGCCGTACCTAAAATGCATGTACTTCACCGATCCCATGCCCTCACCGGTCTCCCGAAAATGCTCTGATCACGCCAATAATGATGCTCAAAGTAACGCCGAACCCGATGAAATCCTGCCAGCGTCCAGAAAGCATGCTTCCCTCCCTCGAAAGCCATCCAAGACACCCGAGCGGCCAAAAGAACCCAACAATCATGCCCTCAATCAGCACGTCCAAAACCCCGCTCATCACGCCAAACGCATCGTCGCCGCCGCCGCCGTCTCCGCCCTCGCCGCCCGCGCCCGCGCCGCCCGGCAGCGCGCCCTGGGCGTTGGTGTCGATCCACGCGTCCTCCATCGAGCGCATCGTGTCCGGGCTCGGCATCGTGTCGGGGGTGTACTGCGCGGCGCGGATCTCGCGGAACTGCAGGCGCAGCGCGTTGACCTCGGCGGCGGTGAAGCCCGCGTTGAGCAGTCTGTCGAAGCCGCGGGGCGTCGGGCGCTGCTGGGCCTGGGGTTGGCCGCTCCCGCCGGGGGACGAGCCATGGCCGTCGGTTGTGTTTGTGCCGGAGGAGTTGGGCTGGGCGGAGGGCGCGAGGAGGGCGGCCTCTGCCTCGGCGGCGAGCTCGGCGTCGGTGAGGCTGTCGCCGATGCTGCAGTTGACGTAGACGCGCGGCGGGGCGGCGTCGTGGGCTTTTGCTTTGCCCTTGCCCTTTGGGTCGTCTGCGGAGCCGCCGCTCGGGAAGGAGGGTGTTGTCGGGGTGCCGGAGGTTGAGGAGGGCGGCGGCGGGAGGGGTCTGAGGACGGAGGAGAGGGCGGACGCGTCGGGGAGGATCTTGCCTTGGTGGATGAAGCGGAGGCGGCGCTGGGAGTCTGGCTGGGCCAGGCGGGAGCGGATGAGGTGTTTGAGGGCGGCGACTGTTGTTTGGGAGGGGGAGGGGATGTCGAGGTCGAGGTCGGGGAGGGAGGTTGTGAAGCGGATTCGGAGGAGGAGGGGCGGCGTCCAGGGGCGTGGTGTTGTCATTGTTGCATTGTTGGTTTGGTGAGCTTGAGGAGGTTGTGGTTTTGTGCTGGGTGATGTTGGAGCTGCGGGATGGATGCAGAGCTGTTGGACCCTGGAATGGAATGACATCGCAGGAGCTTATCGATATGCATGTATTGGGTGTATGAGATAATACGGTACTTGACTTAACTTACACCAGAGCAGTTCATGGCGCGACAGGTCGGAATGTTAGTCCATCACATTTACAGAACAACATTTCAGATTTTATCGGTTAGTTAAAAAGAGTGACAATCTTCTAATTAAGTATTGAACCCAGTATCCAGAAGCGTTTATCCGCTGTGCTTGTCAAGTGTATTGAACGCTGAGCTGAACTCGGTGCTCTATGAGACTTTCAAACCACGAGACATATTGAGCGCAGCTTTTATGAAGACGACTAGCAAGTACGTTCGGAACTGCTATGAATGAAAACTCAGAACGAATCTCCCAGTCCTACGAAAGAAAGACGATACCTCTTTTGAAACGCCGCCAGCCCACTACTCCCAACGCGAGCCAAACGCCCTGGAAGGCCTGGGCAAATTGAGGCAGCGGCCTTTCTTGAAGATGCCGCTCCCTCCATCAGCTACCCACGACCTGATCACCCCAGTTCCGCAGCTATTTGCTGGATAGAAATCGGCCACCTGGCGGCCGCTACCGTACTTCTCAATGCGGAATGAGTTCGTGTTGAGAACGTCGGTGTCTCTGCAGCTGTTGTCCCAGACGTTGACCCTCTTACTCTCGCCTTTGCAGTCTTTGCCGTCAAAAATAGTGATGACATATCCTTGGACGGAGGCGAGGCAAAGGAGAGTGGTGAGGGCCTTGGCGACGTACATGATTGCGGGATAGGCGGGTTTGGAAGGTTGATTAATGAGCAGAGGACAGAAGGTCTGAGAGACTGAAGTATTTGGTAATGGAAATTGTGTGAAGTTGTTGATGAGATGTAAGAGGCAGAGAGAAGACTTTCTGGAGCAAAGCAGCCCTCTTTATATCGTGGCCGCTGGCGAGGTTTCTCTGTAAGTTTCTCGTGCCTCACCGAACTCGAACGATTCAATCGCGACTCGCCTGACATATTTCCACTTGTAGTAGGTGGTACATGATGAGGCCAAGCGATCCCGTGGAGAGTAGATCTGTCAGATCTTGTTGCCTAGTGCGGCTGTGCGGTTAGACAATGTAAGAAAATAACTGCTTTCGGCAGTCTGGCACTAGTATCTCACCTCTTGTTTCTCAACAGCATCAAGTCAGCCTTGCATCCCTACGAGAAAATGCAATCGAACCCGTAATGAGGTAGTTGTCGTAAACTTTCCCAATCAATCAGCCCGAGAGACTCGTGGGTGATGGTTTGACAGATACGTCGTGATCTGCGGACGAGGTTTCACCCGCCGCTCTAAGTTTTACCGCAATAATCAACTTGCTGAATTGACATGAGATCTACGAGACTTACTGAAAAGTTTTCCGTCAGCCTTGCTCTTCCTGTCCTTCTTGCGCGATGTTTGCGTTTGAGACGCCGACTGCTCAGGTTCACTGGGCGACTTGGGGGCCGGAAATCAGCGGCTATGGTCTCATGGTATCTATGAGATTCTCTCCAATAAATCTCGAGAACTCGGTTTATTTATACTTCCGGAGTGATCTCAAATAACCCTTTCAGTTGTGTCCCTGGAGAAGTAGAGGGCGTTGAGTCCGTAATTATAAAAAGCCCCCTTTCAGGAATATTTTCTCGACGGGTGGCTCAAGGCCAGTCGATGAACGCGTCTTATTGTATTGGAAGTTGGAATTGGCAGTAGCAACACTAGAGAAGCGCTCATATATTTCTAATTGCCTCACGGCGTGCGTCTGTGGTATGACCGACCGATATCTTCATGCTCGAATACTTGGCCCGGAGGGCTGAAAAATGGCGACAGAGGCTCGGCGGAATTTCTTCACCATGAGTCTCAATTCGGGCAACATTCAAATTCTCCGCGCAATTACGTCTAACACTTTATATTACGACTCGATGTGCAGGAATCGAATGCGACGAGGAGACAGGGTGTTTATCTTATGTACAGACTTTTTTGGCATGAAATCAACTGTGGCTCTTCATTGTGGGCAACTGCGAAGGGAGCTCCGGATCTGAGGGGCTTTAGATCTGAGGGGCTTTAGATAAATTGGAGGAAAAGAGCCAATGCGGAATTAACCGAGGGCCAGATATAGGTCAAGAACGATGTAAGTAAGTGAAAATGGTACCCAAAAAGCTACATGTACTGAGGTCTCCTTGGGCGACTGCAACATGGGCCAAGGATATACGGACTAATGCCCAGCTGGAAATCGATACATTCCCATCCTTCTTTTCTGCTGTATGCGAAGTACTCAGGGCAATCTATTTCAAGCGGATGTGCTGGGTTCTTGCGAACGTCCAGGGATTGCTCTACGGAGGCTTGAGGCAGTTATGTGACGCATAGGTTATCCCGCAGAACTTGCCAAACGACGCGGCTGAGCTCATTTGTGTGGTTCCTCGTACTAAACCCTTGGGTACCCTTATATCAAAGCCCAAAGGTGCTGCAATGTCATAAAACCTCAACTGCAGACAACTTATTTAGACCAGTAGATGTCTTCTCATTCTCAGAGTGGTTGGAAAGATCTACCATCCTTTTAGGGAATAATGTTCCATGACAATACGATTCTGGGATGTCATGGTCTTAGGAATCCATAACGTTAAGGTTGACAAAACCTCTATTTGTTGTGATACATAGAAACTGAGGCTGGACACCAACGGTAGCTTTGTTCACGGCGTTCAGCTCTAGTCCACAATATGCGATTGCACGAGTCTTATTGTTAGTAAACGACTTGCAGTTCAACACAGTTCAATCTCTGCTAGGAAGAGATGCAGATTCTTTGTCTTGCGCCGCACATGACTGTCTCTACACAGCTTTTAGAACTGCCACACGAGCGCAAGACTCGTAAGACTGAGCGTGTAATCAACTACTTTAGACCCTCTCTCATTATTTGAAACACTCTTGGTGCATCTGTAAAAGATCTGAGAACGCGTATTAGCTCTTAGGACGACGACGGCGCTTGAGTATTATCACTGCATTGTAGGAAAAAGAGAGAAAGTAGGAATAGAAGATATCGGGATTGTTTAGGGCCTTGGCTCACTTAGAAATACGGCGAGCTAGACCGGCTGGCAGGAAGACATGTGGCGGAACGGGGTTTTGCAATCACTCTTGGTGCCCATAAATCGAAGTTGGCGCGGAGGAACTTTTGGATTGCATTGGCGCTTCCGAGGTTCTCCTACATTAACGGTTACCCTTCCGGAGTGAGTTGATATGGACGCTGCAAGAGACGCAGGCTAACTCAGAATGGCACATCTGTAGTCGCCCGATTGTGCCGCTCGACCCGAGAGCTGTCGTTGGTTGTTAGTAGTTGGCTTCAGCTTGAATTGAGCTTCCCTTTTGGTCATCCATGCTGGGTGGACTGATGGGGCTAAAGCTTGCATTGGCTGTTGGTTGATAACAGACAGGCCCTTGGGTTCTCGTATTTGTTCATTATCTGGATTTGTCACGTCATGGTCAGCTTTCTGCGTCTGCGATAGGATTAGCATAATGGGGCACCTTCCACATGAATAGCGAGACATAACAACCAACGACCGAATCATGTTTCATTCCTCGACTTTGGTCAACATAGAAAGAGACCTCGATCTCCCATGAGAATGAAAAGAGAAGAGACTTGTGGAGCGCAGCTTAAGTACCCTCATCTCACTATTCTTTCGAGTTTTGCTAGTCTGGCAATGCTTTTTGGCTATCCAGGCAGTGCCCACACACACACACACACACACACGTATATAATCTATAGCCTTTTTCTAAAGTAACTATGTTTCCTATAATCGCTTTCGTCGTTATTGTTATACGTTACCATCGTCGTCGTCGTCGTTATAGTTATCCGTATTACTACTTCTATCGCTCTCTCTATTACCACGAATCATAGGGGACACTGCCCGGATAGCTAACGAATACTGCCCGACTAGCCAAACTCTTTTCTTTCACTGCAATGATATTTGGGCCGTTCATCGCCATGCTCATAAACCCGTTCAGACCATGCGAAGGTCCGCCAACCTTCCAAGAAGAATATCGCAACAGCGACTACAAACCAACATTCATCGACGAGTGGCATGGTCCGCAGATCGTAGCGCCCGACTCCCCCTACGTCGCGGCCGCCGGCAAAAACAACCTATACTTCATCGACACCCGTTTCGACCCCGATACTGCAAAGCATATCAAGGCGCAGATCGAGTGGGCGTCGGTGGCAGGCGGCCCGACCTCCGTCATTAACATTGACGAGCTCGCGGCCACGGCAGAAGTGAAAGACACCGCCACCGGCGAGACGATGTTCGTCTTCGACCCGCTGTACGCCAGGGTGCTGTTCGCGAGGGGGATTAATAGGCGGAACCCGGCGCTGAGACTGCCGGAGCATGAGTGGGCTGGGGAGTGGGTGGTGAGCTACGACTTGAACGGCAGTAGCTTGACGGCGGGGAACGAATCGCGATGTGACTGCGGCAAAGGCTAGTTTTCTCCGGCGCCGGGCTTCCGAGCACCGCGTTCCTCTCCGGCCGATCGGTAGTCACACGATGCTGCTGCGCCGTGCGACCAAGGAAAACCCGTGACCTCGTATCTAACGGAAGCCCGGAACGCAATTTCGCCGAGAAGAGTTCGTGATAGAGTTTAGTTGATCCATGGAGTTGGAGCAGCTGCTCCAGGGCACATCTCAGAGTTTCCCGCCGCATGCCGCCCATTGGCATGACAGCTTTAGCGCATATGTGCCTATGCTGTACATAGTTTGGCCCCCCCGACTCAAGGATATGCCGGAAGGGCGCGTTGAAACGGAAAGTTGGGATGGGATATTTCCTTTTCAATACCAGGCCTGGCGGAGGCCTCAGCTGGGCTCACTACGCTGTCCTTGCAGTCCCAAGGCGTGCGCATTACTCGGGACAGGTGAGATGGGAAGGGCATCATAGGCTGGCGGCGTGTCTCTGAGTTGGGAGCTGACCATGTTGCCAAGCATTTGGAGGTGGAAAAAGGTTGGTCTGAAGAGGTGAAGAGATGAGAAGCAGGAAAAGGGTTCATGTGTGGAAGGAGGCATAGTAAGCGGAAAGCACATTATTTCTTCTAGCGTCAAACCGTCCCATGCGTGGCTGCGAACAGGCGATATGGGGCGTGTTCGAGGTCCCGAATCGAGGGAAGTGCGTGACATCGAGGTGAACAAGGTTACGACTTCTAAGGAATTGTTGCTGGGGAGAGGCAACATAGGGCGGAAGATAGGATCGCATTCTTCGATTTTCTTCTGCTTCTTACAGCTCAACCCACGCATGTTCATGCCAGTTGGAGTTCGAGGCGGCTCTTCGCAAGGTGGGTTGGAGAACGGGGCTAAAGCGGGCGTGGTACCGGTTAGGTATGAAACGGAGGCCCGAGCCTCAACTCACTGCGTGGTATAAAAAAAGGAATTTGGTGTGTGTTTGCTTAGTTATGCAGCAAAGGCGGTATGGGCGTAGTAGGTCTATCTCCGAGGTGAGGCATTCGGTGTGCACGATTGGAGACGGCGGTTGACTGAGGCTGCATCTGCGCTGGGCGAAGGCGGGGAGCGTCCCTGCTGGAAGAATCACGGGCACGGAGCGCCGGCGGTGCGTTGCGTCATTTCGCGGGGGATGTTCCCTGGACGGTGAGTGGCTGCGGAGCACTGTTGGAGGATCCACTTTGGGATATACGGGCTGAGGTGGGGATGCAGATACGTACCTATCTCAGACGGTGTGTGGCGCAGGTGAGCAGGCAGCTGCGTCTCAGCCACACCTGTGTTGTCCAACGGCCGGGCGGGTACATGTTCCACGGCCACTTTGCTTCCCTGCTTTTTCTGTCTTTGCTTCTTTCACCGTCGGCCAAATGTCTTCCAACAGCCTTACCAAACGTTTGATGTTTACTGAATCCTGATTCATCCTCGGTTTGGTGATTGGACGGATGGAGTTCGGCGGCGTCGGCGACATGGCCACTCAACGCTCGTCATCGCAAACCGCAACCGCTGTGAATGCACCTGCAGTGGATACACGTAAGGCAATGTGAGGTGCGAGCAGTAGTGGTGAGGTAGGTATCTGGCGGCACCTGGCTAGAGTGGACGCGCAAGCTTGCTTTCTTCCAGCAGCCGACTCTTCCATCTCATCCGTGCCTTATCTCATGTGCCTGCTTTGGCAGCTACTGCAGAGCAAAGACTGTTTTCCGGACGTCGTCCAGTAAGCCAAGCCGTCGTCGTCACTCAGCAAATGCGACCGAACCTCCGGGGTTCCTGCCATTGCGAAGCTTGCCGTCAGCCGTGTTCATACTTTTTGTATGTGTGCTTCATTTCAAGCACGCTATGCCAACCAACGCCTATCGTCGGACAGCGCATGGCAAATGGGACATGGCATTGAGCAAATGGAGTATTTTGCCCGTGCAACCCATCTTCTTCGCAAGACAGGTCTCATATGATTCCTGCATTGCCCGTATGCTGTTGCCTGGCGATACTGAACCCGACTCAGGTCGTCAGGGATCTTCCCACGTTGTCGTTCGGCCAGCGAGGGAGTGGTTGGTTGTTTGGGGCTGGCTAGTTAGCTGGCTGGTGCTCGCCCCCGAGGCAGATAGACATGGTGGTGGCATGGAGCTCTCCCAGTCGTCGACAGCGTGAGAGGTGCCGACACAGAGACAGAGCACCTAGCCGCTGCTGCGGTTCCCTGTCCGCGTAAGTCGTCGTGCTTGTGCCGCCCGGGCAGAGGTTCCACTTGCATCTGCGGCAGTGACCCAAAAGTAGCACTGAGAGGATACCTACCCGTGGAGGGGATCGCCCGCTCTGAGCCGCTGAGCGAGTTGCTGCTGTTGCAAGTGAGAGAATGAATGCTAGAGATACGAATACCAAGTGTAAGATACGGCTGCTAAGTGAGTGTAAGAGTACGTATCGTCAAGAGTACGTATCGTCGCGACTTCCTCGCTGGTGGTGGGGGAGGCGCACCGCCACTTTCCAGGTTCGGGCAAGTTCAGCGTTCATCAGCGACCACCGTCGGCGGCAACAGCACCTGAGGTGGCATCCACTGGCGGGCAGACCAGAGTGGAGAGCAGGGAAGGTACAGTGTAAGGTACCCAACCTGGAAACGCGCAGCACAGCTGAGGTGGTCTTGGCAAGCTTGCTATGCTAGGTGTGCTTCTCAGACCTCTCTCTCGCTCTCTCTTTCTGTCTGACCCGGCTGCTTCTCGTTCTTTCCCAAAACCAAAACTGTGCCAATCTCTTACAACCAACCTCCTAACAACTTCGCTTCATCCTTTATTTCGGCCTGTCACTCTTGCAGCCAAGAATCGCTGCGGCCCCGGGATCCCCGTTTGCGATCGTTTCCTGGCTCATCCTTCCGGGTCCTTCTTTTTCATTCCCTGCCTGCAATAATTCAGAGGTCGTATCAACAGCCCACCCACCGAATGACGACACCCGCTGGAGCTTCGCTTCGCTTCACCACCACCACCACCACCACCGTCCTTGCTCCCAACCTCCAGCCGTTCGCCGCCGAACATCCTTCCCGTCGCCTGCTGCAGCTCCCATAGCTGCCTGCCACAGCAGCTTCTTGACGTCGCCGACATCCCGATTGCTTTCCTCTGCTTGCGACCGAGTCCTTCGAATTGCATCCATTCAAACGACACCTTGAACACCCCGCCCGCCTCCAGTCCGAGAACTCGGGACCCTCGTCGACATGGTCACCCGCAAGCCCGCTCCCGACGATACCTCCGTTGACACAAACACCGCGCCCCGGCTGCAAGATATGCGAAAGGAGCTCTGGAGTGCTACTACCGACTCGCCTTCGGACGTCGGCAGTGTGTGGGATGACGCTTCGCAACAGAAAGGCGCTGCGGCACTGAACCAACAACCCGCCCATCACGACATCCCGGACTCGTTGAAGCCGGGCGCTGGCGCTGCAATGAACGGCACAGAGACGACCAATGGCGTCTGGGACGATGTCAACGGCGCCAGACCCCAGACAGCCGACAAGCCGAAGGATGCTGTTGATGTTCCCTTGGCGCTTCGTCCCGGTCCCCCGCAAGGTCCGCCATCACGGTCCGATACGAACCCGTTCAAGAGGAAGGACGTCCGCGCCGGCTCCGAAGAGACAACACCGCCGATGCCTCCAGCCCAGCCCTTGTCCCAGGTGAGCACCGGGGAAATTAGTAATAACCCGTGGCAGCCAGCGCTCGACCAGCATGCCCTCCAACGCGAGCAAAAGGCCGTCGCTTCCACCGTGCAACAGCCCCTCCGAGCTCAACCCAGCTCCGACGCCGAGCACGATGCGTGGTCCGTATCTCAAGACTCCAGGCTCCCGCCGATATCTACTTCGCCAGCGTTAATGTCCTTGCCTTCGGAACCCGCATCGCCGGCCTGGGACGATCTCCCCGAGAACCAGTCCAAACTGCCAGTGCAACCCCCGCCAGCGCCGAAAGAGGTCATAAACGAAGTCACCGACGAGCAGCACGCCTGGGATGGCCTTGGTGCACAGAACAAGGGCAAGGGAAAGGCTCCTGCTCCCGTCGCAGCTGCGGCTGTCGTCGAAGATGGTCCAATCGACGACTGGAACCTCGTCGACGCTCCTGCACCGGCGTCGGCTCCTCCTTCGAAACCTGTCGAGGCGGCCACACCGAAGCCGCAATCAAACGAAAAACTAATTGACACAGATGAGCCGGAACCCGCAGAAAAGGCCCCTCCTGCACTACCCCCAAGGAATGACGAGGAACACCCACCACGCCAGCCACCTCGCCCAGTTGACAGCAAATCTGAAACGTATCAGATCAAAAACATCAACTGGTTCGATCACAGTGCCGAGAAGAATCCGCGAACGTCTCCAATTCTGGTCCAGAATGCCAATGGCCCTTGTCCGCTCGTAGCTCTGGTGAACGCGCTGACCCTCACCACCCCGGCGTCAGTATCAGACACCGCGCTTGTGCAGGTACTTCGCTCGCGTGAACAGATTAGCCTGGGCTATTTGCTTGACGCGGTATTCGACGAGCTCATGTCGGAGAGAAGAACCCATGAAGACACCTCCCTTCCCGATGTTTCCGAGCTGTACGGCTTTCTCAAGGGGCTGCACACCGGAATGAACGTGAATCCTCGCTTCATACCCACTCCCGAGATCGTCAAGGCTTTCAAGCGCACTTCTCTTACCCACCTCCACCCAACTGAGCGCGACGATCTAATCCCTGGCACGTTTGAGGACACCACCGAAATGGCGCTCTATGCTGCATTCGCCATCCCATTGATCCACGGTTGGCTACCACCCAAATCTGATCCAGCGTATGGCGCATTTGAGCGCCAGGCTGCCTCGTTTGAAGACGTTCAAACGCTGCTATTCCTCGACGAAGAGCTGCAAGAGAAGCTTGGCTCATTAACAGAAGAGGAAGAGCAAGTGTACTCGGATATACAGTACATCAAGGCGTTCCTGGAGTCGTCTGCCACCCAGCTTACGCCCTGTGGCTTAGACGTAATTACAAAAGCCATGAAGCCTGGATCTGTGGCCATTCTGTTCCGAAACGACCATTTTTCCACATTGTATCGGCACCCATCGACCCAGCAACTTCTGGTCCTCGTCACAGATGCAGGCTATGTCTCGCACGACGAGATTGTCTGGGAGTCCCTTGCAGATGTGAACGGCGAGCGGACCGAATACTACTCCGGGGATTTCCGCATCGTTGGTGGCCAGCAGGCTCAGAGCACCTCTCGTGGACCGCAGGTCGGGGGGCAACGCAGCCAGGGACGGCCGACCATCAACACCAACCACAGCAACGCAGGCGATTGGACTACGGTACAAGGCCGCGGCCGACGGAAGAATCTTGATGCGCCAGCAGCTGATGAAACCCCTTTGTCGCCGAACCATGAACAGGAGGATCGGGATCTTGCACTCGCGCTTCAGCTTCAGGAGGAGGAAGAGCAGCGGCATCGTGCGGAGCAAGCGGCGCGTCGGAGAGAGAGTCAGCTTAGCGAGCAGTTTATCGAACAGCAAGCTCGTGTCCAGCAAGGGCCCACAACGAGGCGCGCGGCCACGAGGGCGGCCGTCCGCGGAGGAGTGAATCGAAGCACGAGCAACGTAGCGTCATCGCAGGGCAGCCGGCGCAACTCGAACGGCAACACGTCAATACCGCCGACTTCGGGTCGTCAGCCAGGTCAACCGCCGCAAATGATCCGACCACTCGTTCCTCCAACAGTTCCTGTCCGTCGACAGGGGGTGAACCGACCGGCCGACGAGGGACTGGAGGACGCACCGCCTACTTATGAGCAGGCACAGGCGGCTGCCAAGTACGAGCCACCACCTGGCCACCCGCACCACCACGCCAGCAGCCCGGTGGCCGGACGACAAGGAAGTGGCGCTGGTCCGTCGTTCCCGGCCGGTCGGCCGGTTATGGGCGGTGGACGAGGCCGGGTGATGGGCCCCGGAGGCGTGGTGGGAAGTTCGTCGGGTGGAAGGGAACGGGACTGCATCGTTATGTGAAGGAAAAGCGCCACAGGCACTCATGAATGGAGGCGTTTTGGTGTCATTCATATTTGCGTGGGCATTGGCACCTCGCAATTCTCACGCGAGCTGCAAGCCCCATTTTGTACAAACACAATTCCTTCAGCGGACGGCGTTGGATTCCATGGATTAGGAACTACAGTCATGAATTGAAGAGGTTATGAACAGCATGCGTTGATTTGCTCTGCTCCATCGGAGTGACGGGATCGTCCTGAGGGATTCGATGCAGGGGGGAGCTTTGCGGAAAGCTCCCGATTTGAGGGGCACGCGAACGGGACCCCACCTTCTCTTAGCAGGATAGGAAGGCGGTCGGGGACATGCATGGGTCGAGAGCGTGATGTTTGTTGCATCGTCCCATGTTTTTGCCGGAGCTTCTACTCAATTCCCACCGCGTCATTGACTCCGCGGCGGGGAAGCGCAACACCGGGGATCCAAATCAAGCTCAGTTCCGCCCTTCAAGCCCTGATTCCCATTGCATTTCGACAGGCGACGGAGACATAATCTTAATATCGTTCAATTGGCACGAACCGCAAGCAGCAGCAGCAGCAGCAGCAGCAGCCATGGCCATCGTGGAAGGGTGGCTTCCTCCCACGCGGGAGAACTGGCAGCTTCTCTCGACGGTGTGGCAGATTTCCTACCCGATCGTACGTTTTCCCCCTTCCGCCCGTTTTGCACTCTAGGTCTATGGAAAGTGGAACGCATGGTTCCTGTTGAAAGAGGGGACACAATGGGCTAACGAGAGGTCGGTGACCTGCAGATCGGCTCGATGCAGTACCTCATCTCGTGGTACGGCATGGGCAAGACGTCCGTCGTCAGCAGGCTCAACATACCCGGGCGCGTCGCGTGGTTCCTGATGGAGGCGCCGGGGTTCACGACGTTGCTGTACATCATGTTCACGCTCCCGGGGAAGATGGGCGTTGAGGACCTGCCGTGGCAGAACAAGGTCCTCGCTGGGCTGTTTGTACGTTGTTATCCCCTTCTTTCTCGCACTCGCCCACGCTTGACTGACGATGCGTGCGAACAGGTCATACACTACTGCTACCGCGCCGTGCTCTACCCTCTCATCCAACCCTCCATGTCGCCCATCCACCCGGCCGTCGCCTTCTCCGCGCTGGGCTTCCAGCTGTGCAATGCCACCTGCATCGGCGGCTGGCTCGCCGCCTACGGCCCCACGACGCCGGCCGCGTGGGAGCGCCAGCTCGGCGCGTTCGGGGTCGCGCAGTTCGTGGCCGGGATCGGGCTGTTCTACGTCGGGCTCGTGGGGAACTACTTCCACGACGAGGAGCTGCGGGAGATCCGCCGCGCGGAGATGCGGCGGCAGGAGCGCATCGTCAAAGACCAAAAGGCCAAGGGTGTGGAGGGGAAGGTGAGCGTGGACAAGCACTACCGGCTTCCCGACGCGCTGCTGTTCCGGTACGTGCTGTTCCCGCATTACTTTCTCGAGTGGGTGGAGTGGTTTGGGTGGTGGATGGCGAGCGGGTGGGGGATGCCGGGGCGGGCGTTCTTTGTGAACGAGGTGACGGCGATGTTGCCAAGGGCGAGGAGCGGGAGGGGGTGGTATGTGGAGAGGTTTGGGGAGGAGAAGGTTGGAAAGAGGTGGGTTATTGTGCCGGGTGTTTATTGAAGAGGACGGGTTGGAATTCGACAGACCAGCGAAGGCTTCTTGCCCGATATGCCAACAGCTTGCTCCCATGTCTTCGCCAGCGATACTCGAACTGTATGAACGTCAATTTTAGTTAGAAACATCTGCTGCGCTTTTTCATACTGACCTTGGAAGACTTTCTAGTGAGATGCTGAGACGCCGAGAATTTGAGGCCCAACTTCACAGCCAGAAAATCACCCTATCAGATAAAACCGCAGAATCTCGCCAGACAGCGCTGCGCATATACAGAGCTCTGAAAACGCTGGTCACAGCGAGTAGGGTATTAGATTGACCAGTAGTAGCCTGTGTTTATTAACGTCCGATTCTACATCTACTTTCTGGACGTATTGAAACTAAGAGTAGTGCCAGGAAATCCGCCGCTTAACAATACAAAGCTCTCAGCAAGACGAGTTTCAAAAAGCTTTTCGCAGGAGTTGAAGAGGCCCGTTGACATTGGATCAAGCCCGGCAGGCCGACAGAGTGGGGCCGACGACATCCGTACTCCACCCGGGGAACCGAGAGTCTCGGGGCCACCGGATGAACCTGCACGAGGTGACAACGAGCCCCCATCGAGCTATTCCCGTCTCGGCCGGTTGTTCACCTCCAACCCCACGGCGCTTAGATAAGGGCCCAATTACGTGCGCCATTCGGCCCCCTTTCCCTCCCGGCCCGGTTGAAGATGCTTAGAGCCTGTTCCAATGGACTCCCCATGTGCAGGGTGCATGCGGCGCAGTCCAACCACAATCACCACCGCGCCCCTGTCGGCGAGCGGGGCGAGCTCGATGATGGAGGATTGTTGCAAGGGGACGACTCTTCCGCCGGAACATAAGGACACCCCGCCTCAAACCCGTCAAACCGTCTCCTCCCTCCATCGGCTTTTCTGGCCAAGCTCTTTGCGATTGAGGCAATTTTGGTTGGATTTTCGCGATTTGTACAAGTGAAAAGGAAAAGATAGGCCAAGATGGCTGCTGCGGCTAACCTTCCGGACTTGACGCCATTGGCGCCTGTGGGTTTTCCTCCTCGCGGACTGTGTGCATATGTGTGTCCAAGCTGACAAGTCGTCATGGACAGGAGGAGGCCGATGAGGGCATCTCTGAGACCGGCTCCGCAAATGGCAGTGTAAGTCACCGCTCGCGAAATCCGTCACGTTCGCCGTTTTGGCTAACAGGCCTCAAATCTTTCCAGAGCGGCTCCTCTCTCGCGTCCTTAAGATCCAGCATCCTCGAGCATCGGAGAGAGAACGGGCGCCGGTACCATGGAATGAGCGAGGGAAGTAAGTTTGATCTCGCTGGATGAGAGCTAGCTTTTATTACCTTCGAAACTGACCCCAAGCACTGCTTCTAGCTTACATCTTACCAAACGACGAGGTTTGGTCTTCCAGCCCCAGCTTGTGAGTGCTGCCGACTGACTTTGCCATCAACAGCAAGAACAAGAACGACTAGGTAAACCACCTGGCTCAAAACCTCTCTTTCATAGGTTTCCTGGGCTGACTGGCACACTTCTAGATATCAACCACCATCTCTGGAGGGTCACTTGGGACGGCGACCTGTGCAGATCTCCCAAGAGAAACGGAGCCAACCGCGTTCTTGACGTGGGAACCGGCACCGGTATTTGGTCAATTGAATACGGTGAGCTATCTAACCCATCGACGAGGCTCTTGAGCGAGCGAAGAAGGAACGCCTAACCAAAAGGTGTAGCGGAGGATCATCCCGAGGCCACGGTTTGACCCGCCTAGACTCTTGATGACCCTTAGACCAACTGTTAACTCCTTCAAAACAGGTCATAGGAGTTGACCTGAGCCCCATTCAGCCCGAATTGTACGAGCCTTTCCCGGGTGGTCCTATCACACTGTTGTGTGGAAATGTCGAGCTAACCAACTCACTTACGTGGGCAGCGTTCCTCCGAATTGCAAATTCGAAATCGACGACGTGGACAAGGACTGGACATGGTCGACCCCCTTTGACTTCATCTTCGTCCGCCACATGAACGCCTGCTTCGCAAGCTGGGAGAGGATGCTGGCCCAAGCCTACGAGTGAGTTTCTCCTTCTCCCCTCCTCGAGAAGAAGGTAGAAGTGTCCGTCTTCCCCCCAATGCTAAAACCAAAATCCCAGAAACCTCGAGCCAGGCGGCTACATCGAGCTCCAGGACAACTCCTTCCCCCTCGACTGCCAGGACGGCACCCTGCGCCCCGGCTCCGCCCTCGAGCGCTGGTCCTCGCTCATCATGGAGGGCACCGCCAAGATGGGCCGCCCCGTCACGGTGCCCGCGCACTTCAAGCGCATGCTGCAGGACGCCGGCTTCGTCGACGTCGCCGAGGAGTACCGCGTGTGGCCCGTCAACGACTGGCCCCGCAACGACGCGCTGCGCCTGCTGGGCCGCTGGTCCCAGTTCGACAGCCTTGAGGCCGTCGAGAGCTCCGCGCTCGCGCTCTTCACGCGCGTGCTGGGCTGGACCCGCGAGGAGGTGCTTCTGTTCTGCGCCGAGGTCAGGAACGAGCTCAAGGACAGGAGCATCCACGCCTACTGGAACGTGTGAGTTGCGCAGTGGTTTCTTCCTCTCCTTGAATTTGTTGCGTATTATGATCGTGACGGTTTAACTAACGGGTTTCCTCTTATTACAGCTGGTGCGCCTATGGACGCAAGCCCTTGAAGGAGCAGACACCCGCCGAGGAACAGACTCCTGCCGCATGACTGGACAGTAGCATGTCACCTCGTGGCCGTTGCAGTCAAAGCATGAGATCGGGTGTTTTTTCTTCCATGTGATATTGTAACTAGGGATACAGACTAGCGATACAGCCATCCAACCTCCGCTGGTATGAATTGAAAAGGAACCCAAGCCGAATGCCTGTGGGAGGAAGTAGATGTCAGTTGTCGGCTGGCGTCCGGTGGGAAGGAGTACGCGAATTCGTGTGTCGGCTCGGAAGCCCTTAGTTGCCTCGCCCTTGACAGCGAAACTACCATCAGTGCCGGTGTTAAAGCATTGCGCAGTATCACCATGTGATGGATTCTGATTTGACAGCTGAGGCACATATCATTGGCGGCTCGAACATCGACGTTGTAATCAACTCAGTAGGTTTTGCGCGGCGGTTTATCAGTCTTTCGGTTTATTGTCTGGCCTTAGGCATCCCAGAAATATATTATGAGGCTTGCAATCTGGCTGTTCCTTGCTATCCGGGCGGGTAGTAAGTATCGACGATGAAAGGGAATAATCACGAAGACGATAGTAATAACAAGGACGAGAGGGACGACAGGGACGACAGGGACAATAAAGACGATAATTACAACAAGGACGATAGAGACAACATCGATCATAGTTCATTAATAGATAAAACCTATTAGACCTACTATAATAGTTATCCGCCTGGTTAGCTAGAAGTATCGGCCAGATAGCAAGACTCTGTATCATAACAGCAAATGGAATCAATCGAACGACCGCTGTATGCACAGACTTGCACCGGGCCACTCAAGTGGGCGACCGCAACCTGAGGCGCTGGTTGCTCGTTGTGGTTGGGGAACAATCTGTTTGTAAGATCTCCAGGATGTTTTCTTTTTCCTCATGTCGGCGCCGCCGCTTTGATTCGGCCACGCGCAGGATTGTGGGGATTTCATCAAAAAGACACCGACTCGACGTCTCAAAATGGCCACGGACATAGCTGGGTCTGGCAGATGGCCAAGATCTCGGGGCTGCCTGCCGGCGGGGAAAGCTGCACCCAATTTGTTTTCTTGCTTTTCTCATCCCGACACGTCCAAATGTGCTTACTTTTCGAGTCTCAGTTCTTCGCGAACGACAAGAACTCCACCCACACATGTCAGTTGTCACTTTTCAATTTAGTAGTTCATCTGAGGTTAGCTGACATTTTGTTTTTCGCTACCAAGAGTTTCCTTCTTCCCATCAGATTCATTGCCCCTCACATCCCAAGCGGGGGCGATGTGAAGATGGTGCTGCGAGACGAGCCACTCATGTTGGGCGCAAACGCTCTCATTCAATTTCAGAACTGGAATGCAGCTACGTATTCACCTGCAAGTGCCGTTTGCTTGTCATTTTCCTGTCAGCGCGGGAAAACACCCGGTTTCACGCCGTCACAAATTCTTGTTGTGGACCTGCGCATTCCACTCGATTGCCGAGACACCCCTCCCAATATCGGGATTCCCCATGAATAAATCAAACACGATCCCGGCCGAGACCTTCACATCCTCTCCCGAGTCCCCATTCCTACACATCTCTTTATTGTTGTGGTTTCCGCGGGCTTGGGTCGTCGCCAACGACGAGCAGATGGCTTCCTCCGACCCCGAGTACATGGCCGATCCGCCAGACGGTCAGGGTCGATTCGATGCCGGGACCATTACGACGGGCGCGTTGGTCCTTGGCGGCATTCTGACGTCGATCTCTGTCATATTTGTCGGGCTGCGGATATTTACGAGGCTATCTCTGGTCAAGAGGTCGCTCGGCGCCGACGATTGTAAGTCTTGGGGCCGGTAGCTGACGTACGTCTTTGCTAGGGCTAATACTTGGCAACCAGACTTTATTGCTGTCTCTCTTTCACTCGCTATTGTATTCTATGGCTTGTCGATTGAATGTGAGTGAGCCCACTGCGACTTTGTTGTATCTTGAGACCTGACTTCTCAGTATGCGAATTGGGCGTCGGTGTTCACCTCTGGCAGGTTAGGCGGGCGGATTACTCGCCTTGGTTTCTACTCGTGAGTTGGCGTTCCCAGACAACCTCGAACAGGGGCATTTGTCGACTGACTTGTAGCCATGCAGTACAGCTTGATAGCAATAGCCGTCTACTCTCTCAGCGTCACAACAGCCAAGATGTCGCTCCTCGTTCTTTACCTTCGTCTCTCACCAGACCGTGTATTCAGAATAGTGGTGATAACCTTCATCGGTTTCACCACAGCATACGCCATCTCTTACCTACTTTTAATATTGCTCAGTTGCAGACCGATCCAGGCATCATGGGATCTCTCTGCCAGACAAGGTGCAACGTGCATTAGCAAAGACACGTTGTATCTTGTCCTCGCCGCAACGAACATCATCATGGACATTGTATGCCTCATTCTCCCCCTCAAGATCATCATCCCTCTGCAGATGCCAAAGCGCCAAAAGTGGTCCCTCATCGCGTTGTTTGCAACCGGTGGCTTGTAAGTCATCGCAACCCCCTGGTCCGACCGCTCTAACCCGTCCCCAGCGTCTGCCTCTGCGCCATTCGACGGACAATCCTCCTCCCACCCCTATTCCAAAGCAAGGACTTCACCCGCGACGTCGAGAAGCAGCTCAACTGGGCCTCCGTCGAGGTCAACGCTGGCATCATCTGCGCGTCCGTCCCCGCGCTGAAGCCCTTCTTCATGCGGTACCTGCCCATGTTCGTGCACTCGCACATCACCGGCTCGAGCAAGAAGTCGAACGCCAACTACCAGAACTACCAAACGTCGATGCCCTACTCGACGACGGTGGAGAACAACAGGAAGCGGCGGAACGTGCAGTCGGAGACGTACGAGCTGCACTCGCACGACGATCTGTCGCTGTCGTCGCACGAGATGCCGAAGGCCGGGTCGGATGAGGACGTTACGAAGCTTTGGTCTGGGAGTGCGTTCCGGAATGACCGTACGAGCCAGTTGTTGACTACTATCGAATCCAAGACGATGGATATGGATGCAAATAGCATCGATAGTGCGGGGGAGATCATGCCAGCTGAGGGAAGCAGCACGGGGCAGGGGTCGCAGGGGCCTAGGAGGATGGCGAGCTTTCATGGTATCACGGTCACGACGGAACTTGAAACCAAGGTTGACTATGAGAAGACCTGATCTAATATCGGGGAGTAAGGAAGACGTTTGGATGCGGATTCAGCATTCAGGACATATATCTGCGTTTCACGTATAGATTTTCCCTTTGTCTATGTCTCTTTTCAACATTATGGAGCGATTCCCTGATTGTATTGTACAGGCTCCAGCGATACCTAAAGCCACTTCTTACTTGTCCTTTAAGTTTAGGACGTCTCTCAAATCCTTGATTTCTGTGTCTGGTCGTGTCGCAACTGGCTTCGACTTTCTATTTCCGTACTTCCACTCCTTTCTCAAACCCCTTGGTTTTCCCTCCAAAGCGTCGGCAATATAGTCTCCAATGATAGGAAACATCTTGAACGCATGGCCCGAGTCGCCAGTCCCCAACAGGAGGGATGGATACTTGGGGTGGTTGTCGATCAGCCAGTGGGCGTCTGGCGAGTCGGTGCACCAGCACACTCTCGCACCGAGAAGCGGTCGCCCCGAGAATTGAGGCATCACCACGTCGATGAATCGATTGATGGCTTTGGCAGCTTCGTCTGGAATGCCGTCTTCGGGATGCGTGCTCGCGTATCGGGGAATGGAATAGTGTTCGACTTTTCCAGACGGATCCGTGTACATGCCGAGGCGGTACTGGTAACCTGGGTTATTGTCGCAAATCTTCATCCATCCTGTGTCCATGTCAGATGCGAGTCATTCTCTATAAGGTGGCAGAACTCACTAGTCTCAGGATCGGGCTCAAAGGTAAAGCCCAACTCAAAGTTGTCGACAACCGGAATGCCCTTCCACTGGGAAACCTCTTCTTCAGTGAGCTCGACGTGGCCCAGAGTCCAACACTTAGTCCACAGCTCCTGCGATAACTCGGGCAGGACTTCCGGAGACGCAGCGCCCGTGCACAAGATGTATCGATCTCCGCGAACGATGTCGCCCGACGCAACCTTGATGCCGTCCAGTCTACCAGATCCATCGAGATGAAGCCCTGTCATCGTGCCTTGAGCGCCCGAGATGAACTTAACACCGAGATCCAAGGCTTCTTTTCCCCACTTCTCGAGGGACTTCCTCGAGTTCGCCCATCCTCCCTGGCTGTTCCACAGGCCCTTCCAGTCCTCGATTCCGTGTGCGTTGGCAAGTTGAGGGACAAGCTTGATGATTTGGTCTTTGCTTTCGACAAATTCAAGGCTGCCAGATTGCCCGGCTCTTTTCAGGTTCTCGTAAGACTCTTTGAGGTGCTTTTCAGCTTGAGGGTCTCCTGTAGTTGTGATGAGTCGGCCCTTGAGACAGTAGTTAGAGGCACATCATCATATTTGGCGACAGTTTGAGATGCCCTACAGTCTCGTGGAAAATCCCCTCCCACTCCGGTTGTCTCCAAGCATTCAAGGCTTCAAGTGCAAGCTCGGTGTAAAGAGGCTCATCATATTCGGTTCGAATGATTTTATTCAAATCATACGCTGCAGAGTCCAGACTCGGGACCGGGTGGCGGTCGATGCATCTGATGTTGGTGTAGCCGCGCTTTGCGAGATGGTATGCTGTGCTGATGCCGAACGTGCCTCTTGATTGCTAGTGTTAGTTCCTCTCACAACCGAAACATGAAGGCCGCAACTCACGCGCCAATGATGACGATGCTCGAGTCCTTCGTCAGAGGGCTTTCCGCCATGGCTTACGAATGATTACGATTACGTTGAGGCAAAGTAAACAAAATGAGATTGTGAAGATGCAATTGCACTAATGTCCAAGTCACACGCACATCGACTTGCGTATCGAGAGAAATGTAGGCCCGAAAATGATACGGACTCACATATGGTCCAACGCTGTCAAGGTCAAGTTATGTCAAAAAATCATACTGTGATTGGTTCAAATCCTTTCCCCTCACGCACAGTCACCAAAAGCTCACACTATCGAGTAATTGGAGCGTCTAGCGACCGACCACGCGTCTAAACAGCTGATCTTCGGGGGGGCAATGCCGGCTTGGACCTTCCCCTTCAACTCCTCTTCTCCTCACCGTCACCGGCTTCGGAGATAAACCCCGGGGGACCCTGACCCGCGAACAAGCTTTCCAGGCCCGCATTACTCGCGATTCCCACTGCAATTGGACCCTGAAGACGTGCTGCCCGATCCACTATGGGACGCTGGGCAGATAGCTTGGACCTTCCCCTGGTCATCATCACCCGGGTAGTTCCAGTGTGTATCATGGAGAAACGAGTGGGAAAAAAGGTTATCTGGACTGCGGGGTCTAGTTTTGGTGGTGTTCGCGGGTATGAGGGGATGATAAACGGATGACTTTGCAGATCGGTGGTTTCTGGGGAAGGTCGTTCACGAAGGATACCACACTGTTCAGGCGTCTTGTACGAGCACCTCGGCAAATGACCAACTCTACGTGGTAGGGCCTCAACATAAAGTCGCTGTGCTGTCATCTCAGGTTCGTCTCAACGGAAGTAATCTATCACGCCCGAGTTTCTGGCGTCAGTCACTCTTTGCTCGCCATGTCCGCCGCCACGCCAGACAAGTCCGGCGAGAAGCTGGCCGAGGCGCGTCCAGTGCCCTCGCTTCAGCAGGCGCAAGCACCGCAGGACGTCGACGTGGAGGACCCGGATAAGTCAATGACCTACGCCATCGGCGAGATCGAGGAGCACTTCGACATCGACTCGGACAACTCGCCCTTCCCCGAGGTCCGCGCCAACGTGCCCAACACGGACGACGTCGCCATGCCGGTCAACACGCTCCGCATGTGGGTTCTCGGGGTCCTCTTCACCATGGTCGGCTCCGGCATCAACCAGTTCTTCTCCATGCGCTACCCCGGCGTCACCATCTCGTCCCTCGTTGCCCAACTCGTCGCCTATCCCGTCGGCTGCGCCGTCGCCCGCGTCCTGCCGGTGAAGAAGGTCCGCGTCTTTGGGCGGGAGATCGTCATCAATCCGGACCACTACTTCAACATCAAGGAGCATGCCGTGATTACCATCATGTCTAACCTGTCTTTCGGGCCATCGTGGGCTACCGACATCATCCAGGCGCAGAAAGCTTCGGCGTTTTATGGGCTGGACACGCCGGTTCCATATCAGTTCCTGCTCGGTCTGTCGATGCAGCTGTTTGGTCTTGGAATGGCTGGACTTGCGTACCGGTTCATCGTTGAGCCGCCTCACATGATCTGGCCCTCGACTCTGGCCAACGCGGCGCTGTTCCAGACTCTTCACGGAAGGGCTAACCCCATAGCCGATGGCTGGAGGATCTCGAGGTATCGCTTCTTCTTGTACATTTTCATTGGCGGGTTCTTCTGGTACTGGCTCCCTGGATACCTCTTCACCGGCCTGAGCACGTTCGCTTTCATCTGCTGGGCGGCGCCAAGTGAGTATCTGCTCAGCATACAGGAAAGAATCTTTGCTAATCCATTTAGACAACGTGGTGGTCAATAATCTATTCGGCATGTCCACCGGCTTGGCCTACCTGCCCACCACATTCGACTGGTCTCAAATCGCCTACAACGGCTCGCCCCTGGTCGTCCCGTTCTGGGCCCAGGCCAACGTGTTTGCCGGCTGGGTGATCCTCTTCGCCCTCGTGACGCCGATCCTCTACTACACCAACACCTGGTACACTGCCTACCTGCCCTTCTCCGGCGCCGACACGTACGACAACACCGGAAAGATCTACAACGCAACCCGCGTCGTCGGCAAAGACGGAAACTTCATCGTCGAGGAATACGAGAAATACAGCCCCCTCTTCATGCCCGTCACCTTCGCCCTCAGCTACGGCATCTCTTTCGCGGTCATGAGCTGCGTTCCCACTTACATCTTTATCAACCACTACAAGGAAATCATCGGCGCCTTCAACCCGAGCAGAAAGAAGGACATTCACGCCCGTCTCATCGAGAAGTACCCCGACACGCCGTGGTGGTGGTACGCAATCCTGACCGTCATCGTCTTGGTCCTCTCAATCGTCGTGCAGGTAGTCTACAAGACGCAGATGCCGGTCTGGGGCATCTTCGTCGCCTTTGGCCTCGCCATGGTCTACCTCATCCCGACGGGCAGCGTCTACGCGGTGGCAAACCTCAATAGCAACGTCTTGACCGTTCTAGGCGAAATCATCTCCGGGTATCTAATTCCGGGAAAGCCAATCGTCATGCTCATCTTCAAGTTCTACGCATACACGGGGCTAAGCCAAGCCATGATTTTCTCTTCGGACATGAAGCTCGGCCTATACATGAAGATCCCTCGGCGGACGCTCTTCATTGCGCAGCTGACGGCATGCGTTGTCGGCTCGCTGACGCAGAACGCGGTGCTTCTCTGGATGCTCAACCACGTCAATGGAATCTGCAAGGAAGACCAACCGAACGGATATACTTGCCCTCAGGGGCGTGTCAATTTCTCGTCGAGCATTGTTTGGGGAGCGATTGGACCGGCTCGTTTATACAGCGTCGGCAAGATCTACTCTGGCCTCTTGCATCTCTTCTGGATTGGTGCTTTGCTTCCAATCGTCACTTTCTTCCTGAAGAAACGGTTTCCGAACAATAAATTTCTCCAGTACCTCCACTGGCCTCTTTTCTTTGCCGGCACCGGAAATGTGCCCCCAGCGACCGGTCTCAACTACACTTCAGCTTTCGCGGTATCATTCATCTTTAATAAGTGGCTCAAGGGGAAATACCCGCAGTGGTGGGCGAAGGTGAGTCCGTTTACGTACCTTGGAGTTTGAGTGTACTTTGATCCGTGCTAACCACATACCAATAGTATAATTACGTCTTATCTGCAGCTCTTGACTCCGGCCTGGCCATATCAGCAATTGTCATTTTCTTCGCCCTCGTGTTCCCGGGCATCAACCTCAGCTGGTGGGGGAACAACGTGAATAAAACAACGATTGACGGCCAAGGTATTCCTTTGAAAGCGATTCCCACCAACGGCACTTTCGGTCCAGCCAGTTGGTCATAGGAAACTTTGTTTTTGCTATTCGATACAGCTTATTTTCGTATAATCTCTGGGGCTGAACAAAACCAGGCTTTTGCGCAACGCAGATACCCATTTTCCAGATCCGTACTCTCTTCCTAATATAACGAGTCCCACGAATTCCAACGCTTTCATTGACAAAAACAGGCGAAACGGTGTACAATCTTCTGTTGTTTTCCACGCAAAGCGCCCCTTTCCAGAATTGAGCCCAAAAATCACATAGAAGAGTCTGAGTTACATGCTCATGCGAGACTGATGTTATGGCAGTGCGGCGCGACGAAACGAGCCCAGTCGTTGAACGCCTTTGGACTGGGCGACAGCTGTCGATCTGAAGATAGAAACGACGCAGCCTCTCGCTGCTTCCACACTTTTTCAATGACGAACCTTGTTCTTGTGACGTTTGAGAGGGAATCCGACAGCTTGTCCAGAGCGTACAAGATGAAAGGCCGTGCGTGACGAGGCACCTCTTCATCGCCAAGATCTTCCGCGGCCCATTCTAGCTCTTCTGTAGGATCCAGCTGACAAGCAGTCATGAAAAGAGGCCATGTAAGCCCGGCCTTGACGTCCGCTCTCAAAAGCGTCGCAACAAGCCGCAGGATCTTCTTCACGCTCTGCCTAATGACGGGCGTGGCGGGGTTCGTGTCGTTGAGGGCAGAGTGCAAATACAACTCCACAGTCGACCGCTTCATCTCAACGGATGTGCGAATAATCTCATCCTCGCTGTCAGACTTGAGTTTCGGCTGCTGCAGCATCGCAATCAGCCGCATCCGCTGCCTCTCCAGGTCCTGCCAGCAGTCCTCCGCCGTCGATGCCGACAGCCGGTGGTACTTGAAACTGAGCTCCGTGATCTCGCCGATGATGCTGACGAGGTGCGGCGAGCAGCCCATCCAGAGGTCCAGCTCGTCCTCCTGCGTCGTCCAGAAGTCGTTGCCAAAGATCGGCTCCTCGCCGCACGCCGTCCGCCCCATGACGTCGTAGAAGGCGAAATAGCGCTCCGTGAACTTGATGATCTGCTCCCACGGGCTCTGCTGCCGCGCCGCCATGCGGGCGGCGTCGGAGGACAGGCCTTGGCGCCGGAACCGGATGAGATCGCGCGCGCCGCGTAGGTGGGTGACCCAGCGCTTGTCGCACTCGGCGATGATTTCCAGCTGGCACAACAGCATCATTAACACGAGGATCTCCGAGTTTGCGGCGATGTCGATTGACGATTTGCTGTCCAGCGTTAAGCGCAGCGAACGGATGACTTTGGCAGAGTAGCTGAGGGCCACCGGCTGGAAGCTCGCATCTGACCTTGCGCGGTGTGAGGCTGCGAGGCCGAGCAGGGCGTGCATGAGAGCAGGGGAGGCGGATGAGACGGCAAAGGGAAAAATGAGGGCCGAAAAGGGGGACTCGTTTTTGGCGCACGGCACCGTCATCGGGCAGATGCGATCGAGGTAGTACGATAGTAAATGCGACTCTGCCCTGCTGTCGAGCTGGATGTAAGTCACGGGCCGCGTGAGATGGCTGATGTTGCGCCTGAGAGTGAGCGCCGTGTTTTTGCGATCGTCGTTGGAACTGTCGTCGCTGGAGGACGACGAGGACTCCTCGCCCTCGAAATCGGTGATAAAGGTGTTGAGAAAGCCGAAGGAGTGGACGCGGGTGGGTAGGCTCCAGTACGAAGGGTCCGGCGCGGTCGGCGGCGTTGTTGCGCCGGGTTTCTTCTTGGCAGCGCCGCCGGCGGCTCCAGACTTGGACCACACGCCGGCTCTGCCAAAAGCGCGGCCGACATAGTCCGTCTCCCACTTGAGGATCTGCGCGTAGACGCAGTCGGGATAGCCACGGGAGGTACACGGCCCACAGTGAGGTTTTGCCTCGTCGCAGCGGATCTTGTGCAGCCGGCAGCGGTGGCAGCCGCGGTGGCTCCGGCGAGAGACCTGCTTTGTTGGATCTCGCCGGCGCGGCATTGCGGCGGGTGTAGCGGGACACCGGCGGCTTTTCGACTTGTGAGCTTGGAGGGCAGTGACAGTGATCACGAGAGACCAGCGGAGAGTGTGCGTGAATGGAGTCGAGTGAAAGGCCTGGAACACCCACGTTAACGCCTGGGATTGAATAGTGGACTGGGTGAATGGGGCCACGACATGGACTCAGGAGAGATTTCCGGGGGGGACGACCGGGGCAGAGGTGAGGGGGCCGGAATCTGGAGCAACACATTCGGCTGACTAAACTCGACTTGGAGCCCAACTCCAAATCCCACCTGGGCCATCACCATCACTTGGGGGCTACAGGCATTAGAGTTCACCGGGATGTGGCCTTCGCCAGCTGAGAGAGTTTCGGGGAGGGGAAACGCCCGAGGAGCAACTCTGTTTGTATTTAGTAACCGCTTGCTGTCACTAATCGTTTGACCAGTCATCTCAAACAAATCCTATCGTGAATAGAGTTGGCGTGATCCGCCCGCTGGTTCTAGAATTTCCGCCGTTGGTTGGTTCAATGATGACGAAGAGAAGTTGCGAGATTGAAACAGATGTTGCGCTAAGCCCTTGTGTTTAGAGGCGTTTCTGATGTGGAGTTGTAAGCGTCAGTAGCATAGATCCCGGATATCACATCCACAACACCAGAGTCTCCAAGCCCATGCCCACTGAGAATAAGGAGAAGCTGACAGTCTCTCAAAAACTCTTATTGAGACGATAAAGATGTTGTTTGGTATCATGGAGACTTCCCGAAGAAACGCCATCCCTCATTTCGTCTGATGACGGGAAAATTGTGAAAGGACGATGCCAGCTGAAAGGACAGCCGTAATGCAAAGCTTAAAGCGTTCCACTAGGATCGCCAAACACGAGACGAGGCGGAAAAGTCCTAGTCTAGACAACGCATTCGTCCGAAGTGTGCGAAGGCTTTAGACTCTGATAAATAGTCCGTGTTCAAGTGTTTTCTCTGGTTGTAGCCACCTATCAGCATCGTCTCTGCTCCGTTTCTGTTGCGTTCACGACTCGCAACTCCACCGCTGGGTCCATCTGCGGCATTTTCCCGCAGCGGATCAACAACCAGCAGGTCGGTTAGCTCAGTTGGTTAGAGCGTGGTACTAATATGTCATCTGACATGTTCAGTAATGCCAAGGCCGGGAGTTCAAGCCTCCCACTGATCATCCCTTTTTGCCATCCCCTAAAAGGGCTGTAACGGAAAGGTTTTTGCGTTGCAGAAGAGCTGGCTTTTTGGACCTGAGGGTGGCTGGCGGTGGGTGTGCGTGGTGCTGATAAGATAAGATAACTGACCCCCACGTTCACAAAGTAGATGGCAATGTGTATCATCAGCCTGGATATCATACAAGCCACCGGGCCGTTTCAGTTTTGAGCGGATGCCAAATCCAATTCGCTTGCAATGGTCTTTTTGTGTGTTGGTTTGTTGTTTTGGCAGGAAACTCTCATGTTATCCGCACGGCTGAATTTGTCCTTCAGAGTTGATGTAGTTGGGCAAGATTAGCGCCAATACATGCAACCCACCGCTTGGTACTAACTTTCAAGTTATTCTCAGAATGTAAAGGAATGCCCGTCGTGAGTCAATGCGAACAATGGTTAATCAATATTTATCAGCATCGTATCAAGCCTCCCCTCAGTTCCCGCCGGCACACTCATCGACTCAACCCCCTTCCCCCTCAATTCCGTCTTCTCCTGGCATAACTTAGCCACCGACAGATAGAACGGTGAATCCGTCAGCTCCGCCCAGCCCTTCTCCCCGGGCGTGACAACCAGATCCTCCGTCACCTTGAACCCCGTCTTCAGGCGCGCGGCGGCAATAGCGTTCTTCGTCTCGTCGTTGTCGATGCGCTCGACCCGCACCGCTGACAGCTGGCTCAGCGGCATCCCCGCGCGCGCCCAGACCAGGGCCATGATCTCGCGCATCTTCAGGCGCGGCTTCGTGTCGAGCTCGTTCCAGGCGTCTTTGATGGTGATCTGTCGTAAAAAGGTGTCGATTGTGAATTTGTCGACGACCATGCCGTTGCGGCGGACTTTCCACTCGGTGCCGGCGTTGTCGACGCCGTAGCCCATCTCTTCGAGCGCATCCTCGGGGGGTTCTTCGATCACAACACCAGAGGTGATGGATAGGAAGGTGAGGAAGGCGAGGAAGAGGTGGAGAAGATTCATTTTGAAAGAGTGTTGGTGTTCTGAAAGAGTGTATAGGTGAGTAAGAACTAAGTGCGAGAGTGGTTCGGCGAGGGCTTCAACGCCGAATGATCAAGTCCGGGTGGAAAGTCGAAAGTGAGCATCATTGAGGGGCGTCTCTGAATCATAATCTCCCCCGCCCCTTCTTCTTTATGTCTCTATTTTAGCAACATATTTTGTCACCAGCAGCCGAAGTCTGTCTGTCTGCCGGCATCCCTCATGAGTTCTCGATGCAGAGTATTCAACAATGAGCACGGAATTACCGACACGATGCCCAGACCGACCGTCCTTCATTTTAACACACTCGCGTAAGGCGAATCTGTATCGTTGAAAGTGACATCGGATGCGCCCGAGGGCAAGATTGACGTTGGCTGTGCACAGTGTGTGGACTATTACTCCGACGAGTCGAGCTTGCCGAAATAATTGATTTGGGGGGAGCTTGGCCGTGGTTTGAGCTGGGGGGTGGCCTGCAACCCGTTCACAGCGATCAGACGACTCAAGGCCCGATTTATTAACAATTAAGGTTTGCGGCCGCTTTTCTTACAATCGGGACAACATTGCTAAGTTCGGCCAGACTCTTGCGAGGCAGTGATGTTGCTTTTATGCGAGCCGACCACCCGAGTCCGAGGTGCAGCAGTATTGGTCCTTATTTCCCTCGTTATCAAGTGAATACAACATGATCCCTGAATAGTCGTTAGAGGAATACCAGCCCTATAAATGTCTACGAGCGTTCAGGGGTATTGTAACGAATGGAATATTCCGCCCCGGACCCTACTTGCTTTGGTGGGTTCATTTCTTTTAGAGCCGGTATGGAGGGTAGCAAATCTCTAGTGACTGTACTGAATTATCCGGCTTCGCCTAGGAAGGCTGCCAAAATTGGTTTTATTAAGGAGAAAAGGCTCCGTCGCAGAACCGTGGCCATGTGGAAGTCTACATCTTCGGTAATACCGCTCTGATTCGATCTTGATCGGCAGAAGGCAACCGGCCAGATTGTAGCATCGGCCACTAAGTCGCCTTCTCACAACTAACCTGTCCTCAAAAGACCCCTAATGGCCACTTTCCAGTCGAATGTTTTCCTTCTTTGCGCCCCAGTCTCTCTTTACGTGTTTTGATTTCTCAGTCTTAGTGGTCACTCTTTATGCCATTGGACACTATGCTCTCTTTCAAACTTCCACTCCTTCTGAGCTATTGCCTCATCTTTTCAAACGGCGCATCGTCCCATCTACTACCGCGAGCGGGCGATGATCCTGGGGGACACCAATGGTTGGGTCATGACAAAGTCCCAGCCCTCACCCAGAACGCCTCTCCCGGTCTGGAAGGCCAACTCGAACTTCGATTCAACCCCAGCCTCTACATTTCAGGAGGATGCGACATCTATCCCGCGGTCGACGCCAGCGGTAGTCTCGGGTAAGCTGAACCCTCTCGTGACCCCCGCATCACCTCATCCCAGTCACCACCCACTAACACCGCCGCCCAGCGCCGGCCTGAAGCCAACTGGCGGCGGACGAAGCGGCTGCGACAAAGGCGGCAACGGCCAGGTCTACGCCCGCCGCGGGACCAGCCAGGACCGCACCGGCATCATGTACAGCTACTACGTCCCCAAAGTGCGCTGGGGTAAGGGCAACGACGAGGGCCACCGGCACTACTGGGCCAGCATCGTCGTCTGGATCAACCGCTGGGGCTGCGACGCCGAGGACGTCACGTCCGTCTGGCCCGTCGGGCTCTCCTTCACGGCGGACCACGCGACGTGGCAGACGGCCAGCGCGGGGGTGACGACCTACGAGGCGTCGAGCGTCGGGCTCGACACGCCCACGCGGCCGCGGATGCAGATCCACGATAATGCGATTACCCCGTTCGCGGACGGCGACTCGTCCAAGGCTTTTGGACGCACGCTGGTGGGGTGGGACTCGTTGCCGGCGGCGGCGCAGAAGGCGTTGGGGGATGTGAAGTACGAGCATACGGAGGTGCCGTTTATTGATGCCAACTTTCAGAAGTACATGGATGCGGCGTACCGCGAGAGCTTCTACGGTGGTTTGAAAGAAGATCAGGGTTGCGATGGTGGAGAGAAGACGCCTACGACGGAAGCGCCGAGCTCGACGACCACGGCGCCTGCGATTGACGATCCGCTAAGATGACGCAGGCATGGGGCAAACTGGAGTTGGGATCACTTGTTGTAAATAATGGGAACGGCGTTGGATGGAACAAGCTGTGTCTGGTTGATTCAATCGATTTATCGTGTAGGAGTTAGGAGAACGATGGTCTAGGGCGAGTAGGTGTAGAAACGAAACAATTGCAACGCCTCTCCCAATGACAAGAACTCGGCGCCAGCATTCCGACCTAAGCAAGCCGTCAACTACATAAACTCGTGACAATCTTCTCCAATCACGAGAAGTAAGCCGATCCCCTCCGGGTAGGGTCTTAAGACTGCCCGTGATGTGGGGCCGTATGTTCGGGCAAGTGCACCGGTCTGACTCAAGCATTCACGGGAAGCGGCATTATGCATATTGATCATAAAGATTGAATTACGCTACAAGGACATTATGGTTCGCAATGATGATATCCTGTACCTGTCATCACCAGTAATTATATACGTTGAACGTTGCTCTTCTAATCCGACTGCGACACCGTCTCACTGGTTTACCACGAAGAAGGTCCGATGAAGGAGCCATCGTCAGGAAGAACCTTCGTGACGGCAGCGCCGTCGGAATCCAGGTTGTTAAACGGCACAGAGTTACCCCACCAGTCAGGGAACTCGGTGTTGGAAAGACCCAGAGCAAGGCCGGAGATGACGATGCAAAGGGCGGTACCGATGTCAAGAGCACCGGAGAGGGCGTAGTTGTAGCGAGCTGAGACGGGTTAGCCAGGAGAACCGGAAAGCGATAAAAGAATGAGACTTACTCCACCAGCCGAAGAAGCGGCCACGGATCCACCAGTTGAAGATGAGACCGACAATGACCCACTGTCCCAACCACCAGGTGGTAGCGGGAGGGATCATACCGGCGGCACCGAAGATGGCGGGGAAGAAGATGTAGCGCATGATGCTGCGGGGGTAGCGGCGCGCAATGAAGTACTGGACGACGGGGCAGATGAAGCCGATGAGCCAGAACCAGTTGACCCAGGAGTACAGCTGGCCGGCACCGAACATGCGCTTGGGGCCGATGACACCCCAGATAACACTGGCGTTGTAGAAAGTGCGGGCGTTGGGGCAGGTGAGACCCTGGGCCTGGGTGGAGGTGCAGACACCCTCGATGTTGCCACGGAGGAAGTTGTAGGAGGCGATTTGAACGAGAGACAGCCAGACGACAGCGAAGGACTGGGCGGCGAACATGGTGCGGGGGGGAATCTTCATGTAGTGGCCGACCTTCATGTCGGACACGTACTGCAGACCGTTGTAGCACAGCATGTAACCCCAGGACTTGAACAGCATCATGGCGACGGGGCGGCCGGGGGTCATGTAACCGACAATCATCTCGGTGACGACGTTCAGACCGGTCTGCTGGTTGGTGACGGCCTGGATGATGCCGACGGGGAGGATGAAGAAGGCACCGATGAGAATGCAGATGATGTACGCCCACCAGGTCAGGTGGGTGTTCCAGACCTGGCAAGCAATCATGCCGAAGGCGAAGCTGACGGCGAACATGGCCATGAACCACCACTCGGGAGCCTCCTTGTACTTGCGCATAAGCTTAAGGTGGACGTCGGCCTCCTCGTTCTTGGCGGAGCGGGTGCGGGCGATGATGTCGCTGCCGTAGAAGAGGGCGACGTGGGTGAGGGTGGAGATCAGGCCGGCGAAACCCATGCCGTAGCTGAGGGAGAAGGCGGGGCCGAGAATGAGAGGGGAGTACTCCTTGTAGGCGGTCTCGTTGAAGGTGAAGTCAGGGGTGAGAATGAGACTGGTGTTGTAAGTCTGGGCGAAGTGGTCAAAGTTGGAGTTGGCACTGATGGGGAGGTAGCGGTAGAACTCAGGACCGCCCCAGGCAAGGCCAATGCAGCCGAGCATCATGATGATGATACCAATACCGACGTTGGCGATGGCGAAGGCAGGAGTCTGCAGGGGAGACAGCAGGAAACCGGAAATGGTGCTCCAGTCGAAGGAGATGGGGATGAGTCCGAGACCGGTCTGGCCGCCAAAGACCTGGTTGACGACGACGTTGTTGGGGGCGATCCAGCAGACAAAGGTGAAGATCTGGAGGAACTGGGCAAACACCTCGGGGATCCACTCGTAGACGAAAGTACTGGCAGCCACAATGAGGAAGAACTTGTAGCGGCCAATCCTCCAGCCGTTGGTAAGGGCTGGGTCCGAGGACGAGTGGTCGTGGAGGGAGTTCATGACGGTAGTCGTGACGAGCGTCGCGGGCCAGACCATGGCGGCGGGCCAGACGAGGTAGCGGCGCAGGATACCGGCGATACCCAGACCCATGGCCTGGGTCGAGATGATGAGCAGGATCTGGAAGCCCCAGCCGAAGAACTGCTTGTAGAAGATCTCCTGGGCGAGGAGAATATCGATGGCGTAACTGGCGGTGGCACCGGCGGCGGTCATCATGGTGATGACGGTGTGCTCCTTCATGTTGAAGGGACCGGGGTTGAGCTGGAGAGGAATACCGGCAACGTGCCATGTCTTGTCGGGGAAGACCTTGGCCCAGTAGACACCCGCGGGGTAACTGATCAATTGCACAACGGTCTGGGTGATGATGATGGGGGAGCGACGGAGGCCGAGGAGAATGTTGCAGGCGGCGATGATGGTGCACATGATGGCGCCAATCACCCACGCGCGGATCGTGTTGATGGGCAGATCGGGGTCGTCGAAGGGTTGGACCTGCGCCAGTCAGTCTCGAAGCTCACGCTTTGATTATTCCCGGGGATGAAGCATACCGAAGACCGGACCTCGGGGTAGGGAGAGTCCTCGTGGAGAGCCTCCTCGACGGCCTTCTCCTTCTCGTAGTCGCCGGTTGCCAAGGCCTCCTCGGCGACGTCGAGCTTGTCAATGTCCAAAAACGGATCCCACTTGTGGATCTTCTTGAACTTCTTGAGCTCCGCGTCGGGGTTGACCTCGGCGTCGACACCGGTCGCGACGGCGTCGACCACGATGGGCCGCTCCGACACCTTGCCGCGCCACTTGCTGAAACCCATTGTCGTTTCTCTCACTGTTGGGCTTGGTGTTGTGGTGGTGGGTGTCTTGAGTTACGCCCTGAGTTCTAAGAGACAGAAACTCAAAGGGGGAGAGAGGGTTGAGGTTGTTGGCCGTGACAACTGGAGAGCCAAGAGCAAAAGACGTCCTTCGACTCGGGCGGCGCGTCGAGTTGTATTTAGATGCGCAGCTCATCTGCGGTCGCCTCGCCTCGCCCTTCCCACCACCACAACCACCACACCCCGTTGTCGACCTCCCATATCGGCGGTCGGTGGGCCGAGATACTGACCTGCCTAATGGAGTCGCACTGCGAAGCGGGCCAACCCCTGGCGGAGCATCGACCGATACGAAATGGCTAGATATTGCGGCCAAATGCGCCCGGAAGCTTGATTCAACTGGGCGCAACGCAGCGCGGGTGTTCGGTTGGGTAACTGGGTTGGCTTGACTTCCTTGACAGGCGCACTGACGTGCCCGATTAACGAAATCGCCCCCAGCTTGTGCCAATCGTTCGTCGCAAAAGGTCCCCTGGCTCGCTATCTCCCACAGATGAACAGATGGACATGCTTCGTCGCCACCGTCTAGAAGGAGGGTGGGCGGTGGGTGGATGGAAAACGGTGACTTTGGACCTTGGGCGTGCCGAAAGAGGAGACAAACATGTCGATTGATAGGATACACCGGCATGAGGAGGCAGCGCACACCACCCACGCTGCAGAGCTAGATGCCTCTAGTCCCGCGTTCGAGACAACCGCGAACGACCGACTTGCTGGAGACAGGCCGCATGGTATGTGGGAGGGTGGTGCTCTGGGGGTGGACTTTTGCTTCCGCGTTTCTCCACCCGCTGATAGGGATGGATCATGGGGGGATGCTTGCGCTGACTGGACGATATTATGAGAGGCACGATGTCTGGTGCGACTCGAGCACAGTGCCACCAGGTTATCCTTCGGCTCTAGGAAATGACATGACCAACACCCCGTTTTGATAGGCTATGTCGACTATAGAAGTGGCAGGTATGTGGCGCTCTAAGGGCGGAGCGGTTGGTCGGGAACCATGAGCGTAAATGATCCATCCCGCTGCCACAACCGCCCGCCGGCGCCCTCCGTTGTCGCTCCTCCAGGAACGGAATTCCCATCGCCATCAGCTCATTCCGGCGGACGTCGGCGGAGGTCAACAGAGGAACATTACGAAATAACTACGCCGTTGAGCCAACGAGAGCCGCCTGCTAGATCGATCGCCAAGGGGGCTGGGCGCCAAGCTGGAGAGGCAGACAATTCGGAGGACGAACCGGCACGGGATGGCGGCCAAGAAGCACCAAGCAGCAGACCAACACAGTTAAGCAATGCCCAAGACGGGTGGCCAAGAACACCAAGGTCGGGGGATAAACAGTTGGGCAACGCCCGCGATACGGTCAACGGCCGAGGGGGAGGAGGGGAGGAAATCGGGGAATGGCCGTTGACGCCCCCAATTGGACGGCGAGTCTAGCTGCCGTCGCCACTCCCCGAACAAAAAGTCATGCAAAGGGACGCACGAGTGGATCTGCCGCGTGCAAAGGGACCTTGGGAACTATGGGGAACCAGGGATCTCCCTGTCTAGCCTGGTTCCCTCCCAGGAGGCCAAGACTTTTTGCAGTTAATCATCCGAACGAACCCCTGCAAGGGCACGCGAGACGACGGCCACTCAGAGACCGCAAGACAGGGACGTCTGGTCGACCGTTCAGGAAGGAAGTCGGAAGGGACGGCAGAAGAGCCACCCTCGAGAATCCACGGAGGGAGACACACCAATCAGCTCGGTGGGATGTCATCGCGGCTGTCAGGTTAATGACACAAGACCGACCAACCGATTCAAAAAGTTCCTTCGCTTCCTCCGCAAAGAGGATCAGAGACCCAATCTGCGCCCTTTTGCCCTCTTGCAGACATGAACAAACGTCCCTCTAGAGCTGATAGCCGCGCCCTGCCTGACTGGTTTGACTGGATCATGCCTGCGAGCTGGACCCGAGCTGCTGGAGAGGGATGGTTCGTCCGACGCTTTCGATTGGAGCTTCCTGTTGGGTGCATCAGCTTTCCATGCAATCAAAAGGTCCCTGGCGTGATTGATTGTTGGCGATGGCGAAGGCCAAACACACGCAAACATGCCGCTAGTTGTGTTTGCTGGTGAGAATGGAAGATGTAATTCACTTTTGCCTGCCGGCGGCCCAGCAAATCATGTTGCCACTGACTCGGGCGTCAACCTCGGCATCTCTGTAATCGCAGTGAGACCATTGAACGCCTCCGACCGAGGACCTGCTCTTTCGAGCAAACTGTGTCTAATGACAACTGTACGTAAACAGACTGCATCACCAACAGTCTGGGTGTGTTCCCCAGTGTTGAGATTTAAGGTTATCGATGCCATTTCGAAAAAACGGATTCTTGTACGTAAATCTCCTGTCATTTCCCCAGGTCCCCGCTGGACCGGCTGGAACGGCGTCGAGCACGGTGTCGCGCCTGCACACACCGTACAGCGTGCGTGTCCCGAGTAACGGCCCATGGGTAAATTGGACCAGATGAGCTTGTTCAGGCGACCTGCCGCTATTCCGCGTGGGATAATCCAACTTTCCGCAACTTTGCAAGCGAGTAACATTGCAGAAAGATCACTCATGGGGGCCCCGGGAGCTGGATAGTCGTCTTCTCCAATAATCCTTACAAAAATGGCAGCTGAGATGGAGAACGGCTTTAATGTGGCCCCATCCATGATATCCGGTCTCCGAGGACTTGCTCCCAGCATCACCGATGATCGCGGGGTGGGCGAGCCCGGCGGGATCCAGCCCGGTGCAGCTTCAGCGCTGCGCCTTGGGCTAGAGTGACATCCCTTCCAGCCATGCGGACTAGCCCTGCCGCGGAACAGCTGCAGACAAGTTGGTGCAGAATCATGGATATCTCGGAATCACGACCTGTTTCTATCGATAAAGAACGTCCGCCTAATTGGCCTGCTGAAGTCTGGATGGAGACCGAACGGTCCCAGAGATACGAGCTGTGGCCACCTCGACACCACCTCGACGGTTCCCGGCCCCCCGTCTTGCTTCCGTAATCTTGGGTATCTGGAGTCTCAATGCATGATGCAGGCGGGGACCCTGTCCTCGGTTGGAAATCGTACCGACGCCAGAACAATTCGGTGACAATCTGCGGGGAGCTGGAAGCTTGTTTTTTTGCCCTTTTGGCAATGAGGTGGCGTTGGTCTCGTGGAATGGGGTTCGGACGAATAGGAGGCTCGGTTTTGATAATGTTTGGCGTTGATCAGAGACATGTCAAGTTTGTCAGGTTGCCACACGGTTACGGCGGCTGCCCGCCTTGCCTTGTTGGTTCTGTGATCGTTGATGCTGTTTGTGATTGTCCAGCTTACGCCCGGGTTACATTCACTTGCCTATTCGGGTTCAACGAGACTACTGAATGAAGGATTCAATGTGTTCCTTCGGCTGAGTTGTCTTGTACCTGGATAAGCGTGATGTGTTGTAACGTGTCACCGATGATTGTGTACTCTGATCGGGTGTCTTAGGGGACTGTCGTGATTCAGCGGCCACTGCCCTCCCTCGCCTTACCGAGCGTTGATCAGTGGCCACAATCGGCGGCGGCGATTTTGTCATGGTGAACTTAGCGAATTCCCACAGATGCAATGAGAGCGGATCACTGCTGCCTAGTGTAGGAAGTGCTCCATCCGAAAGGCCGACGTCGAGCCAACTGCTTTATTATGAACACCGTGACGAGACTTTCATCATCAAGGCATACGAACTTCCTAATACGTGAGTGAGCTTATTCATGTCTTAATGCCATGATGACACGCACGATGCGGCGAAGTTGCGTCAGCTTCCTTCAAGACCAAAAGGCAAACGCGCATTTGAATAGCCTCTTATCTTGGTAAATGATCTGATTTCAGTCTGGGAGCTCGCTTACCAACCGGTCGTCCAGTGCAGCGGAGTTGGCTGCAAGAAGGCGAGACAGCAGGATCAGAATGAATGAAGTCCAGCTGAGAATTATGTCTCTAGAAGCGGTCACTGGCATTGTCGTAGAGGAGAGTGTATCGCTAGAACTTTAGGAAATCAAATCTTGAGCCGCGGTAGACGTACGTTGTATTTCGTCGGTTCCAAAGTAGTGATCACTGGTCGCTTGCCGTTGACCGAGTGGACTCAGACTCATCTCACCAATCCGACTCCTAAGCCTTCAGACAGAGAGGATCTGGTTAGTCGAGTGTTCATCAATCGCAGAGAACACTACTAATTGGTTGAACATACCTTTATACATGAAGCGTCCATCTTTTGCAGTGTGTTCATATTCCGTGGTGAAAATTGGGCATCCCGAAGCCGAATATGGGAAGCAAAGCCCGCCCATAATAGAAGAAATGCGTCAAATCATAACTTCTCGCATATTTGTAGCATGATCATACACCTGCAGAATGGTGCAGCACGATTCGTCCGCAGATTCTCACGTAAGATAATGCGAGATCCGACCACCTCGGCCGATTAGCTCGGTGCCCTGCACCGCCGCCGTGGCTGACATGTGCTCTTCCGATCTCCGGGATCCGGCGGGTCACTGCCGAATATCGCCCCACCGCTTGAACTCTCGCATCGCATGCACCAAAACGGAAGTCCCTGCGGAAGTCGCCGTAGCCCGGAACAAGACGGGGGCAGTTGGACCCTGCGATGGTTCCGAAAAGTTCCAGAGCAATTGACGTTTTGCCTTTTGTTTCGCGGGCCAATGCTGGTCGCTAGAATGACTGAGTTGCGCAGAAGAAACTATGTACACAATGAGCCTGTTGAAGCATTCAGTAGGAATGAGTGACGATGAACAACAGCATCACCAACATGATTGCCATTTACAACAGAACAATTTGTGTAAAGGAATCTCATGGTCTAGCAGAAATAGTCAACCATCTTGAATAAACTGACAACAAGGCGCGGTTGACTTTGCCGGGTAGTTTTCTTTCTCTTGTCAATAGTGAGTGGTGCAAAGTTGCTTGCAAGTGCAACATGGGAACCATAATATGCTCAAAAGACTCAAGAGACGACTTAGAGAGTTTAGATGAAGGTGTGCTGGTCACTACGTCTTGCGTATCTTAGGGCAAAGTCTCAGTAGTTGAGTCCATGTCGCCCTAACCAGAATGGTGTCCCAAAATTCAACATTTTCATCCTTTGAGTCATCAACTAGTTGGTTGTCTAGCTGAGTTGACATTCATGTGAAGCAATTGTTACAATGTACACAACGTTGTTGACAACAAATTTCTATGGCCTCCATATTGACCATCTCGAGCTCCACCAGAATAATCCAACTGGGCTCGCAAGCTGGAAACATCTTGATCGTTGATGATAAATATCAAACTGTTATAGTAACCTTTTGCATTTGAAGGAGTTTCTTCAATCACTTTGATCATAATTATTTCCAACTCTCTGACTTCCCACGTAGTCTCCACCATGACTTGCGGTTATCTTAAGGTTCTAGATATCTTGAATACATTCCCGTAATGATCAGAATCTATAGAGACGTAAAGATGAAATCGACATCCAGACACTACTTGTCTACGGGCCTGAAATTGGTGGCTTTCTATCCAAATTGTTCGTTGTTGATCTCCCAAGTCAGGACAGTTGCTTCCGAGCAACAGCGGGGCTGACGGGCAAAGTTGAATTTCCTTTCTGGGAACAGTTGAACTACCGGGCAGATGATGCACGGGAGTGGCAATGGCATAATGCTAAAACTCAAGGATTCCTGTTATATGTGTTGCTGTGTTGTTCAATTCGGAATTTGAATTTCTGTTTAAGAATAGATCAACTCACCGTCGGTAAACATGTGTAAGTGCGAATGCGAATTGTTGAGGCTGGTGTCGCGCAGCCACGTGAAGCAGCACCGCCAGGCCGAGGCAGTAAAACCGTGGTTACAGAGAAGAAACGTATCCGCCCCGCCCCAGCCAAGGAAACTATCCGAGCAAGAACAGTAGCTCAACAATGCCCGCCAAAACAACAATGCTGGGCGTTTACCAGGGAAGGAGGGTTTCTCTCTTTCAGCTTCCCCAGCATTAGCGGGGTAACGCTTTGTATGGGGATCATTTCCAATAACTGTAAACAACTAATGATGCGATCGTGCGCGATGGCACCGATGCATATCGACCGCCGGCCGAGTGGTCGGCGAATCCATGCCCTGCGTCTTCCCTGTCAGAAATGCACATCACAGTTGTTGTGCATGATTATGTTCGGGAAGGTTGTCTCTATTCTCGAAGCTGCTCTGGGTGATCATTGGCACGTAACCTGTTTTTCGGGTCCCATCTCGAATTGGCTTTTCTTTCGGAAACCGAAGGGCTGGACCCCTTTGAGCACCAGCACCAGCCGGTGGAGGCTGCTCTGCGGACGATTTGCTGCGGAGGATCGCTGGGCGGCCTCCGCATTGTTTCATGTTTCGTGGCCGGACCCTGGCCTCAGCTCCGCGAAGTGCCGGGCGCCTGAAGCTGCGGCTCTGGGAACACGTCATAGCTCAGGGCTACCCCAGACTTGGGTCGTTCATGCTCTAGGGGACAGCTTTGTGTTTGGCGGCCAAGTGGTGTAAGTCATCCGAGGCATCAGACAGCATGTGAATCACGATGTTTTGTTTTCATGAATGATAAAAGGGGCTTCAACACCACGGCTAGCTATCGTTTTGGATCATCATCATCACGCAAGCTAAACAACAACAACATTGAATCAATCACTACTATCTAAAGTAACAACATTAAACACACCCATCCGCCATAATGTCTTTCGCCGATATCTCCAAGAGCTTGAGCGACATTGAGCGCAAGGTCACGAAGTCAAACAAGATCATCGCCAAGGGCGCCGACTTGAACTACAAGGACGCCATCAAGCTGGGCACCAAGTCCAACTCGATCTGCAACACCATCAAGAAGGGCATCAAGGACTACGGAGTAAGTGCCTATAGAACCTTACCCCACTATCTGAGACGCGCTCCTGACATTTGAGTAGAACTTCAACCCCACCGACGATGAGGCCAAGAAGCTCCTCAACCAGATGAGCACCGTCGTGGATCTGACCGAGACCCAACTGAACTCCATGGTTGCCAACCAGGCCCAGTTCGACAAGCTCAAGGTCGGCGGTCTGGTCAAGAAGAACGTCGAGAAGACTGAGGTGGCCAGCAAGGAGCTGTCCCAGGTCATGGTCTCCAAGGCTCCGGCCGACATTAAGGGCGAGGCTGAGGCTCTAGAGAAGAGACGTGCTGCTGCTTTCGGCAAGGCGACGGCGGCCTTCGCTGGTGCCACGGGCGGTGAGGACGAGCAGCTCGGCGACGACTCCGACTAGACGATTGGAAAGGGTAGATCGCCTGTATGAGCAGAATAGCGAAATACATATTGTCAAGTCAATTTCGGTTCTGAAGGATGCATGTGAGAATGTCTGTAGTGTGAGAGTTCACACAAAGTTGCTTGTTCATGCATGGATTGAGCGAGACAGATTTTGACAGGTTAAACAAACGTATACTCGATCAGACGAGAGCTGCAGGATGGTAACTTATCCTCGAGTAAATGACCAGGCTACCGAAACCAGGTCGGTTTAGCTGACTAGAGTGATCATGCATGAAGCAAAGATTCGTCCGGGATTTCTACCTGGAAACGGGGTCTGTGGGGGGCGGGCCGAGCCGGCTGAGTGTGGTGGTCCGAAATGGCTAGGGATAATGTCCACTGACTCATTTCAAGCCGAGGCTAGATAAAGTCCTGAGCTACCTACTCCCCTAACTCTATGAACATCAGATATGGTTGTGTGGAGGTCAAAGTAATTGAGGTCGTTTGAAAATGATTGATGTGGTAAAGAATGACGCTTACTCTATCTGAAATTCAGATGGAAAGCTCTGGTCCTACTAGATTATACACGTGGCCCTTTTACGTGCCACTCTATCAACTATTTTATGACAATCCTCCTCATCCGTAAAGGTTCCAGCAATGACGTTAATTTTACAGCCTCTTGATATTTGTGGCATATTACGAGATGTTAATGTAGTTATGGTTCCACCCACTTTGTCCATGATCTCAAAAGGCGCCCTGTCGTGCATACTCTTCAGCTTTTGAGATCTGAGAATCACATTGCGTGTGATCCTTTCTGTCGTGAAGCACTCTTCCAGACTTTCATTATAGGTTCGATATTTGGAAGTCATCGTTTGAAACCTGCTTTACAATAGTACGTGTTATCCGTACATGAGCTGGGAAAGTCTTACAGGAGAAAGATGATGGAAGAACATTTGTATTTCATAATAAGAGACCCCAAAGACGTCGTCTTCGGAGAGAGCTCGGTGGACTACGCATATGATGGTCTTGATGAATACAGAGGGGTGAGCTTAAACAGAATACAAGGAGAACTTAGAAGGGGTTGACTTCGGATGGATTGGAGACAAAGTCTTCAGGTATAATCGTGGCAGAAAGCCGAGCACTCAGTAAGAACAAGGCAGACTCTTCACCAAATCAGCACGGTCGAGCTTTTGTAGGTAATCTGGACTTTTCGGCGAGGCTCTCGGTAAGTGTCATCGGGACCGTCACCGGCTTGGGTGCCGGCTTGTTATAGGCATTTACAACCCTTCGCCGCGCCATTTATTACAATGCCAATCAGCCTGTAGTGGTTTCCGCGGCGGAGCCTAGTGATTCGATGCCAATCTAGATACCTCTTACTCTGGCATAAGATATACGAAATGACTTGAGGCATTATCCTAGGCTAAGGAGGTTAGAGACTAATCAACTAAAACTGTCGTGCTCGCTCTTGAAGCCATGGATGTGATTGGAACTTCCGTCATGAAGGTTGGGCATTAGGGGTCTGAAACGTCGTCGGGGCTTGTGAAGGGGCACCAACGAACACATACACAGGTGATTACGACAACTTCGTCGGCGATCCTTCGGTCTTGGGGAATAACGTCGTTATCGCTCCCAATCACGAGTTGCAGCTATGTCCATTTGAATCACTTTCCAGCCCTTATTACTTTATGCGCGTTGGTGGGACGGTCCGATCATTTCGTAAAATGGTAGGCGGAATTGGACCCAAATCGGCCGCTCTGCCGCGCATCAATTCTCTTTTGAATCGATTTAGCTGTCCGATGGAGACCCTGAAATCTTGCCAACTCGTTGAAGAACAGACTAAGTACCAACAGCATAATCAGTGGGGCTCTCGATTGTACTAATGCTGGTCTTTGCAGCATCATGATGGCGCTCAACTCAGCAAACACCCTCAGACTTAATACTAGCGCCGGAACGAAGGCTGATGCCGTCTCGATGCAACGCTGGATAGTCAGTTTGTGGTGCATCGCTTAAAATAGCCGTCTAGTTCACGGATCACAGATACCTTCTTTGGAGGGTGCCAGGCACTGGGCGAACATTAGCGCCACATGAACGCAGTTCCACGGTCGACATGTTCAGGGTTGTACTGAAGGATTCAAGCATGTAGCGGTGAGGCCAGATACATTTGATCACTCTTTTAAGGCAAGTGAAGCCGTTTTCAAGCATGCACCGATGAGGCCAGGTACCTTTTATAACCCGTTTAAGGCAAATGAAGTCGTTCTTCAATTGCCAACACTGTTTAGAGGTATGGCCTACAAGCATTTGAATATATACATCTTTTGTACTTCGTGGAGATTGCCTTCAAATCCAATAATCGTACACAGTCTCTATTCATCCTCTCTTCATCGAACTCTTATACTCAGCTTCAGTGTTTCACACCATGGCGCAAATCTACACCGACAAGATATGTTCCGACATGGAGACATTCAATAATAGGAGAACAGACACCATGGTCACGATCCCCGACTTTCTGGCCCGTTGGCCGGCTGGGAAAGGATGGCCTTGGCAGGTAGAGCTGCACCCAGATTCCGAAAGCATCAAAAGCGAGGCCGAGACATGGATGCGGTCCTTCTCCGGAATCCCAGCAAATTTCGTCAACAAGATCGTCGCCGCCAGCTTCCCCGAGATAGCTTGCATCAACTATGCGCACATGGACAAGGGTTCCTGCCTTCTAGCCGCGCAAGTGATGCTTCTGTTCTTTGTCATCGATGAGACGACGGATACCGGGGACGAAGAAGAAGTCCAAAGGCAGTGCTCGATAGTCAAGGACGCATTCTCCTTTTCGGGTGCTGCCTACAAGAAGCCAAAGTCCTCAGAGCAGCTGTCATCTTTGGAGCTCATGGCGAAAGATCTTGCCGAGAGATATCTCGAGATAGGCACCAAGGAGTCTTGGCAACTCTTTATGGACCTGTTCGATGACTACTTGGACGGCGTGGTGGAGGAGGCGGGCCTTCGCCGCAGACTGCCTGCACTACCTGGCCGGAACGAGTACATGACCGTGCGTAAGAAAACGATTGGCATGTATCCGAGCATAGCATCTCTTCTGATCAAGTGCGAGGTGCGGCGCGAGTCTTGGGAGGAGCCTGCGATTCAGTCTCTCATGGACTTGTGCTTCAGTATTATCATCAATCAGAACGACATGTACAGCTTCGACAAAGAGCAAGCCAAGGGCGAGGACAGCCATAATGGTGTCAGGATCATGATGAACGAGTTTGATATTGGAGTACAAGAAGCCATGGATCGACTAGGGGCGGAGACCCGAGAGCTTGTCAGCACCTTCATTGACTTGTCTGAGAACATGCCCACTACAGAAACGATGGAGGACTACGAACACCAGAAACTACTCCTTGAGGGCTGCATCGCATGGATAATCGGCATGGATGTCTGGTCGCTTCATGTCACGACGCGCTACCATGGCCAAGGGGGGTTGAACAAGTACAGAGCCTACAAGCCCAGGCCGAAACGGCTGTAGAATTAGCTAGGGCGTTGATGCTGAGCAGTTGTAGTCACAACAATGCTTCACAGATGGATAAACGCATGAAGTCGAGTCTTGTCTTTACAAAGCTCATGCAATCGCATTGCAAATTTCAAAGTCTGCTAGCCTCACATGCGCAACTTGGTGTCGTGAGATATTTGATATGCATAGTTCCAAGTGTCGATGCCGAAATACCGGAAGGCGCAATCGCCGAGTCGAACTCGAATTGTAAGAATCTTCGAGATGTCTTTTTCGCCAGTTTCAGCAATATGGATACCTCATGAGCAGGCCAAAGATTTCACCACCAGGTTGAGAACAACTTGGCAACACAGATAAGAATTAGAGGTTTTGGGCTCCACGACAGCCAAGCAGAGTGGCTTGGTTGATTTAGGTTTGTAGGAAGCTTTCCCTGTCGAAGATCATACACGCGATTGGTGTGGCCACCAAAACGCACTAGTTCGTCCGACCATTCGCAAATCATTCCAGATCATTGGGTGGCAGTGCTTCGTCCACCGAGGGGACGGTATCTCCTGGGAAATGCGAGCTTCTTCCTCACATTTGAAAGACTTTGACAAGCAGGGAGATCCGCAGACCTCGTTTCACTTCGTCAACGATTTGTGTTGGGCATCACCTCCTTGAGTGGGTGGTGTTCGAACTCCTGCGTCCGGGAGCCTGAGCTTCCCGCGCCAAGTCAGGCCTCTCGCGCGAGCCTTTCGCGCAGAATATGACTCGCGATGGGCGGCGGCGAGCTCCTTCACCACGTCGTGGTTCGTGATAAACTTTCGAAAAGTATGTGTGCAACTGTCTGGGAACAGGTGGGCTCCGTCTCAAGTTGCTGGGCCCTCTGTCCCATCTTCGGCGCCTCTTCCTTGTCAACTCTGCAACAACTGCAACAGCCAACTACCGACAACTGACTCAACCAACACAACCCAACCAATCGACCCCGCGCTCGCTGCCGTTTCAGTCCATCCCAACCCCATATTTTTAGCTTTACCACACGCTATCTTCGGCGTGGGCGGGCGGCCTGCTCACGTTGCGGTTCTCAGAATGGCTACCACGTTGTCTCTTCAGTAGGAATGTCGCTAGCGCCCGCTAATCTGTCTTCTACCGCCGCGGGGGTTCGTAGGGCGACAGGGCTTAGTGTCTGTTAAGCAGGTCACATTGAGGTGGATATGACATGGTCTTTCTGCTGCCGGGATGGGCACGTCAACCTCGAACCCCAATATCCGGCCAATCGCATTTCCGTCTGCGACGACGGGGCTGTCTGGCCTTGTCTCGAAGGGACGGCCGGCCACTTTATGAGTGAAGGCGATGGTGGTAATTTGTGCGATATAAAGTTGTCTTGACAGACGAGGGGGGAATCGTCTCACCTCTCCCAGGACCACGCCATTCATTCTAAACCACAGTTTCCCTGGTATCGGACACTCTTTTGGTTCCTTAACTCCCCGGCATCCCACATCTTTCAGTTTGTAAGAAGACTTCTGCTCAAGTCTCCGGCCATTCACTCATTTACACCAACAATCTCTACCTCAACACCATCACCGCAAACTCGCAGCAACAATGCGATCTTCAATCCTTTGCCTGGCCCTCGCCGGCCTCTCAGGCCTAGCGCAAGCCACGCCCACAACCGACACCACCCACCTCCAGTCCGAGCCCCGGGGCCTCATCACCCGCGGCCTCACGCACATGTTCTACCCCCGCCAGGCTTCCACCCCGACGGAGCCGCCCCCGACGCGAAGACAAGCCGCGACGCCGCCCCCGCCGCTGACGAGC
>JAKMWS010000245.1:0-80073 GCA_025327135.1 Colletotrichum sp. SAR 10_71 | reverse complement strand
AAATCTTTCCCTACACGTCGGTCTTCCGATCTCAATTCAGGTTTGGCCACCCCTACATTTGTTCCCCCCCCGCCCCCCCGCGCCCTCATTTTCCTTGTTACTGATATGACCTTCACGAAAGATCAGCATGCGTTGATGCCTTGATACCATGGCACCTAGCTACGAATATCTAAAGAATATCGACAATGAACCAGACCGTCGCCGATTCGCGGCTGATGAGAATTCACGCCTTCTGGAGAATGGAAGTGAGTCGGCAAACTATGACGACAATTGCGCGATGAACAGTGGCCAGTCTCGCAATGTTCTCAAATCCTTCACGAGATCGGCGTGTGAATTGGTCCCAGAGTGGAATGAAACCATTTTCGGAAGATGTTTCTTGCACGTCTGCGCCGTCGTCAAGCTTACTATCCTGAGTAGTAAGCTGTTCACTTTTAATGCCCAAGCTGTCTTCTCGCATGTCTTCGTAAATTAACCACCTACCACTCAGATTATGCCAACTTCCTTCTCGTCCTGGTGCCCCTTGCTATCATGGCGGGTCAACTCAATTCATGGAGCCCAGTCGCCACATTCGCTCTGAATCTGATTGCTGTGGCACCGCTCGCTACTACATTGGAATTTGCCATTGAGCAAATGTCGATGAGCCTGAATGACGGCCTCGGAAACCTCTTGATGGCAACATCCGGGAATGTGGTTGAGATCATAATCGGCATTATTGCGCTCAAAGATGGCCAGATTGAAGTGGTACAATCAACCGTGCTTGGCTCCATTCTCTTGAATCTACTGCTCGTTACGGGATCATCGTTCTTCCTTGGCGGTATTTTCAATATGTGCGATCAAAACGGCGAGGGGGTTGAACAAAACTTTGCCTCCGCTACAGCACAAACTACTCGCTCATTCATGACGATGTCTCTAGCATGTTTGGTCATTCCTGCTTCAGTAAGTCAGGGCGACTGAGTCACTTGGAAATAGTTCTGGGAACGAGCTAATGGTCTGCATAGCTTTATGCAGCCCTTTCAAAAGCAGACTCGGAAGACAAAGAGCACTCCATTCTACTTTTGTCAAGGGGCACAGCCATCATCCTCCTGCTTCTATACTCCTTGTATCTGTTGTTCCAACTTCACACACATCCGGACCTCTTCAGCACTCAGATTCCCTATGAAGAGAATACCGACGACCAGCCGATTATGAATCTCTATACTGCGGCTTTTATAGTGGGATTTACCACTTATCTGATAACTGTATGCGCGAGTTATTTTGTCGGGTGTATCGGCAACGTCGTCGATACAATCCATGTAAACGGGAACTTTATTGGAATTGCATTCATTCCGGCTGTTAGTAACGCAGCTGAACATCTTATGGCTATACATATGGCCATTCGAAATAAGATGGATCTCACTATAGGCATTGCTGCGGGCTCTTGTATCCAGGTTTCGCTTTTTACCACTCCTGTGCTCGTCATTCTTGGTTGGGCTGTGCTTGACAAGCCTATGACTCTGCGCTTTGAAATGTTTCAAACGATGGCACTGGTCTTTGCTGTCCTAGTAGCATACACAGCTCAAGACGGCAAGTCCAACTACCTCCATGGGGCTATGTTGATCGGACTCTACAGCATTATCACTCTGGCGTTGTATGTTTCTCCTTCCGATGCGCTTGACAAGGCGTTTTGCATTTCGAATGCATGATGGCAGGATGCTTTCATGTGAAGACAAGATGGATATGGGCTAGTTTTGTCGACAAAATAATTAGTAACCATGAAACAGGTAGATACTTGATAATTACTTCGAGTCTCCCACCAGTACCGTCCTTCTTGGTGTCTAACTAATACACAAGAGCGCTGAAATGTTTGCCATGTGTGAAAACTTTGAAGAAGGGCAAAAGGTGCTTGAACATGCTCTGCTCGTCGGGAACACCCACCAGCTACCTGTGACGCGGCGTTTCACCTTCTTCCTCCGGCCTATGAACCCATCGTCGTCAAAGAAGTTATTGTTTTCCGTCCTGATCTACGTCCTCTTATCATTTGCGGGCAAAAGCATCGTGGAGTAGAGCTTGTTTGGTTCAGGACCCCAAAGCGAGAAATATGACTTTGCAATACGTAGGGGAGCTGGACCTGTCGTTGCCTTCCAAAGTCCGAAAACATGGCGCGATTGCGATTTTTGCTTGCTCGTCCGAGATTGTAGAAGGAGAAGTCGGCGCGCTTGCATTTCCACCAATTGGCCCTATTTTAGCACTCTTTATTATGAGCTCTTGTGGCATTGCAACGACATTTATGTGCGGTCTTTTGGTACCTTAGCCAAAAGAATATCAGGAGAGGAATGTGCAATGCGAAGACCGAATTCTTGGGGCCAGAATACAAATTGAGCCATCTGACAGTGGTTTCAAAGACCACATGTGGGACTGGTTGCCCGTGGGATTTGATAGTGGTGGAGGGTTAGAGTTACAGTATAAATCATCTGGACTAAGAGAACTTTCCTACGTTCGCGGAACTATAAATAATATAAAATTTCATTGTATTGTTAATTACAAGATCGGAACTGCTAGAACCATCTACAAAGGTCTGTAGATAGTAGGCAAGATGGCAGAATTTGAATTTGGCTCGTCTCGTGGACTGCCATGATTCGCCACTCCGCCCATGGTATCAACGTAAAAGACGAGCACTGCCTCATGAAACTCCTACAACTCGCCTCCTGGTTTCTGCCCATACACAACATGAAACGTCAAATACGAGTGTATCGACGTATTCATCAAGCTTTTCCTCACATCAATCAAGAAAATCTCAACCTCGCTCGCGCTCCACTTCAAGCCTCTGGTCAGGGGCGCCATACTAACGGCCTGCAACGCATCAATAAGCATACTGCGGTTGTACAGCCCAATAGTCTTCAGCTTCTGGTCCCTCGGCCATACCCCAATGGGCACCTTCCACACCTTTTCGGTCACATTTTGGAATCCGCAGTTTCTTAACAGTTCGGGGTTGCGCTCCATCATCAACGGATCGATGCCGAAGCTTCGGAACCCGGACATGCAGAGATCCACAAATTTGCCGTAACCGTACTGCTCCGGTCCGGGCATCGTCCCATCGTCACATTGAAGATGAAAGCGAAGTTCTTGCAGCTCGACCCAGCCGCCAGGCTTTAGAGACTTGTAGGCTTCTGAGAGGAGTCCAGGCCAGTTCTTGATGGCCATGCACATGTGCCGCGCGTGCACAAAATCGAGTGAGTTCTCGGGCCAAACCCAGTCTGCCTCGGCGTCATCGATCATGAAGCGAACATTTGGGGGTACCCAATCTGGTTGGATCGGGGAGAGATCGATGCCAAGCACGTCTGCTTCCGGGTATTCATCGCCGACTTTGGGCATGTTAGCCTTGGCTCATATGTTGGTTCAATGACCGAATAGGGGATGCGAAGTGGGGACGAAATCGCTTGGCCATGCGACCACATTCCATCGCGAGGGTGAGCAAAAACATGCCAGGCATTGGATCGAGAGATACAAGGGATGAGAAGAGACAACAAGATGCTGAGCGCAAACAAGGTAAGAGGGAGATGGAAAACCTACTGTCGATCGCCCAGATCCCCGTCCCTGTGCCGATATCAACAATCTTCTGCGGGTTCTCCAGCGGCGCGCTATGCAGCTTGCCATCCATAACGTTGACGCACATCGCATGCTTCATATCCTCGCGGTCCTGCTCCGGCTCGTCGTTCGGAAGGAGGTACCGCCCTTCCATGTACTTGTGATACCGCCGCGTGTTCTCGAAGACATAGTCGCGCACGCTGGCCGACATCGACGTCGATGCCGAATGAGAACTTGCCGAGTCGAAGCCCTCGTCCCACGTCTCGTCCGCCCGCGATGACGCGCCGTCATCTGTGTCGGCCTCAACTGTGTTCTCGGCTTCGAAGGGATGTTGCGGCGACTGTGCCCCAGGTCGCAATTCCTGCGGCTGTGAGGCTGGGGGCGCTGGCGGTGCGGGGGCTGCTGCTGTGTCCGCCATGGCTACTTCAGCTGGAACGAACCAAAATCCAGATATCTGTTGATGATATGTCAAATCTTCAATGAGGCTGGTGCCGTCCCAGTGGTGTGAGGTTGGGACCCGTGATCTCGGCCGTAACAGTCGTCAGATGTTGCCCTGAGGGCACGAGCGCTCGACCAGGGATCTGCCCTTGGAACTGATGGGGAACCCTGACGTTGGAGATCGGCGACAGCACGAACTGTCACTGAGGGGCAGCTCGGTGGATTAAATGCCCTCAAGAAACCTTAAAAGCCAATCGCGGGAGCCCGGATGCGCAGTCTCGGCGGACGAGATTCGGTCGAGTCAGCCAGATCGATGGGACAATCGTTAGTTGCTCGGGGCGATTCAGCATGAAGAAGGAAGCAAAGAGAAATTTGACAAGGGGCCAAAGAAGAAAAAGCCGTTGGACTGGTTAAACTACGAAGCGGCTCCTGCGTGGTGTCGTGTCAGCAATGCATCAGCCAACACCGGCCTCAAGTGCGCGAACAGAGTGAGCTACCTTCACTGAGATCAAGTGTCATGACACTAAAGGGGAAAATCAATGCCACCACCAAAAGATGCCACCCCTGCGCCCATCCTGCCTCAAAGAGAGCACAGCCTATCACGCCGCGCTACCTGACGTCCTAGCCGGCTTTGGTCGGAGCGGCGGCGCTGGCACCAGCCTCCATTCCATCTAGCTCAGCGGCGGATTTGTCTCTCCGCGAGGGGACGCTTGGGAAATTTGGAGTTGGACGTGGCCAGGAGCAGGATAGCCGGGACGCCGCCGATGCGGTGCACCAAAAGAGGCCGGCCTGGAACCCATTCGCATGCGGTGGCGTTGTCGCCCGTGTCTCTGATCCGTCAAGCCATATTCATGCCTCCCCCAATACTGCCCGCTTCCTTTCAGATACCTGCCCCTCTCCTGTTTATTAACCCCTCATCCAACTCCTATTTAGCCCGCCTCTTCCTGGTCATTTGCGTCTAGTCCCAGGTTTTTAGTCTGATATCGTCCCATTGGCTGGACGGCGATATCTCCTCTCTTTGAAGAGCAGTGAAGAGGGGAGAGGGGGAGGAGGACTTTCACCCAACAGCGCAACATTGGACGTGCGCGGCACGTTGTCGCCGACACATGGGTGGCTACACACCGAGCTTCCGCATCGAGCTAATACCGCTCCTTCAGCTGAACCTCGCTTCACTGCAATCGGGAAGAAGGGGGACTTTGGGTCTTGGGTGGACGGGAATGATGGACGCAAAGGCCCTGCTGTTTATCATTCAATCCTTCGCTTCTCTTCTCCTCTTCCGCTGTTGACCTGTTGCGTGCCCCTCCTTGATCTCAACCCGCTTGGTATCGATTGATGTCAGCACGGACAAGCTTGAATCTTTCATCCCATTCTGCCCACATTCCGTGCCTCTCTATTGTCTTCCTCCGCGAGCCGTCCCGTGTGCCCGGTTACTGTACTTTTGGTGCGGGTGTGACGTCTGCGTATGCAATCAGACCGTTTTGATCGGCAAACGTGCAGCAGCAATCACCGCATTCTCCAACACACATACGAGAACCAAAAGAAGGAGTCGTGTGACAAGCCACTTGCTTGATTTCCACCAGTCAATTCCCCACACAATAGTCAGACTCCATCCTTTCGGGAAAGAGGTTGAAAGTCTGTCCAATGTCGGGAGACGTCGGCGATCAGGTCCGGGCGGAGGCGACCGCCGCCGCGGACGAAGTCACCGCGGCCCTCCAGACATTCCTCAAGGAACCCGGGACCGCCGGGAGTGACCTCGACAAGGGCCAGCGGCGGCGCATCGTCGACGCCGCGCAAAAGCTCATCTCTGCGGTCAAGGACCCGGGCGATGAGTGGTTCGATGCGACGGCGCAGGTTGCGCAGATGGGTGCGAACAGGCTGTTTTGGGAGTGGAAAGCTTACGACCACATCCCGCCGGAGGGAAGTATCTCATATGCAGAGCTCGCTCAGAAGGTTGAGGCCGAGGAGTCTTTGATACGTAAGTGAAGCGACCGTCGGGGATCTTGTGAGGCATAGCAGACTGACACTTGCCAGGGAGAATCGGAGGTGTGCTCACGTCGATGGGCATTTTGGAGCAAGTGGGTGATGACGCTGTTGCTCACACAAAGCGCTCGCGCATTTACATCGACGGTCAACCCGCTGGCCAAATCGTTGGCATGGCGTACGTTCGCCCTCTTCCTCGTGCATGTTACACACACTGACACTCACCAGCTGGGAAAATGGAATGGTGCCGTACGTCCAAATGCCAGCATACTTCGAAAAGTACGGCCGCAAAGAACCGCAGACGCTCAACCACGTCCCAGGCACCTTCGCCTACGGCGTGCCAGAGTACGGCTGGTACGAAATGCTGCAGCACGACCCGCCACGCATGCAGCGCTTCCTGCGCGCCATGGGTCCCATCGAAGAGAAGATGCCCATCTCGGGCATCTACGACTTCGCGTGGGTTGTCGACTACGCCAAGGCGAACCCGACAGACCGGGCGGTGTTCGTCGACGTCGGGGCCGGGCGGGGCCAGTCCATCAAGGCGATCCACAAGGAGAACCCGGAGCTGCCGCTGGACCGGTGCGTCCTGCAGGACCGGCCGGAGGTGGTGGAGGCCGTGAAGCAGCTCGATGACGCCGACATGAGACTCGTCAGGAAGCAGGTCATCGATTTCCACAAGGAACAGCCCGAAAAAGGTACGCGATCCCCCCTCTGCACTCGCGATCGGGAGGTGTGAGACATGCGATGCTGACTGCTGCAGGCGCTCTTACATACTGGATCAGGCGGTGTCTGCACAACTACGGCGACGAGCTCGCCGTCAACATGCTCCGCCTCATCGCCGACGCCATGGCCGCGGACAGCCGGCTGCTGATTCAGGAGGACGTGATGGGCAACCCGCCGCATTACACCTCCACGATGCTGGACTTCATGATGTTGACGTTCGGCGGCAAGCAGCGCACGCTCGAGTGCTGGACCGACGTCCTGGGCCGCGCGGGGCTGGAGATTCGCAGCGTGGCGAAGGGCCAGGGACCGTGGAGGCATCTGGCCGTGATCGAGTGCGTCAAGGCTGGGCGGAAGTGAGACTCGTTCTGAGGATCGGGCTGGGTTGGGGGTTCAATCGGTTGAGAGTTTGCGCCCAGCCTGCATGACGCAGCGCGTTGCGGCGATGATTTGACTGTTGCCCATCAGGAGTCGATGTTCAACGAGCGGTGAGGAGGGTTGTTGGAATTATTCGAAGACTAAGCCTAAGAGGCGTTGGTTGAGCGGAGCATGAGCGAACTGGTGGGACGGGGAACCCGGATCGACAGGAGGCGTTTCCACGTTCACGGTCAGATCCACCGCTCGCCAAGGGCTTTTGACATGTTGAAGCGGAGTTCGATTTTTTTTTCGTGCGCAGCGTTGCAACACCATAATGTCTGCAGATCTCACGATGTTAATACACAACAGCGAACACATCACAATTCTCGTGCCTCATGTCCATCAAGACCGCCTGACTCGTCCCCGTACCATAATTGGACATTGCGATCCGTCATCTGACCTTTGAATCTTCACCGCCTCTTCCACCGGAAGCCCAGCCGATACGGGCCGGTCCGTTCGTCGGCCACCGGATCCGGGCGGAAGGCCCGGGCTTCAGGTCCAGGACACCGCCCTTCTTTGTGTTTTTGGTGAAGGACGGGTCCGGGGTCTAGCGGTGTCCACCGCCCCCTTTTACATTCAAGTTGCAGTAGCATCGTGGGTTGGTGCTAGATTTCGTTTAGGCTCTCAAGATCAGATGAACAGTGTGCCGCAATTGAGTGAGAATTGACTACATCAAGACGAATTGAAAGATTTCACAGTGAAGACACGAGTGTGTTACTTGATTTAACGTGTTTCGATTGAAAACCTATCAATACTTTCTCATATTGTATACGGGTCGCGTAGTCTCCAGATACATCCCCCGCCATCTTCTCTCCTCGAAATGACTTGCCGCAACTCTCATCGCGTCATTCTATCATCTATGTGTTTCGCTATGCCAGTCTGATATTCGACCAAATCTGTTCATGCCTCATTCCTTCATTTAGGAAACAAAACTTCTCAACAACAAACATTACAAAAAACGAGTTAGGCAGTACCGCAAAAACGAAAAAAAGGACAGAAAAGAAAGAACAAAAGTGTCAAAATGCTGGGTATAGAACGCCAATGCAGCCTGCCCAGCCGCGTGTGCAAATGCCAAGAATAATGCATGCGAATCCGTGTCCCCCAGTGCCCGTATTTCGGTGAAGCAGTTTTAACACCAGCGTCGAAGCAGAAATAATAAAAAATGATTGGCGGTTGAATCGGTCGATGGATTCAAGCCGTCTTGGATCGGCGCCAGCCAAACCAGCCCCTCTTCCGCGAGTTGAAGTCACACTTCTCGGGCGTCTCCTCGTCCAGCTCGAGCCTGTACCGTCGCACACTGCCCGTGTCGTCGTCGAAGGCGACGTGCTTCTCCTTCGGGACGAAGCAGTCCGGGACGAGGTGCCGCCTGCACCAACCCTTCACGCCACGGCTGGCGGCGTCGATGGCCGCGTACTCGAGCCGTCGCGTCCGATCGCTGGTCCAGTAGTGCGTCGCCTGCGGCGGCAGCGTCGCAACCTCGCCGGCGGCCTCGCTGCTTTCGGGCTGCTGCTGCTGCTGCGTTGGTGAAAGCAAGCCGCGCTGGTCGAGCTCGAGGTCCTCGCCGCGCGGGGACGAGCGGCGGCGGTTGGCGAGCTCGAGGTCCGTCGGGTGCGCGGGGAAGTGGAAGAAGGTCGCGGGCTGGGCGTGCGCGTGCGAGGAGCGCGAGGAGGGGTGGTAGAGGCTGCTGCCGCTGGTGCGCGCCGTGGTCGGGTAGGGGCTCGTTTTCGGGGCGCGGCGGATCGTGGGGCGGCCGCGGGATCGGGGCTGTTGCTGGTTTGAGGAGGACTGCGACGAGGAGGCGGTGGATGTGCGGCGGCCGTAGGAGAGGGAGTTGCGTGGCGGGAGGGACTCGTAGCCGGAGTCTTGACGGCGCATCTCGGCGGGTTCTGGCTCCTTGTGGTGGTGTTTTTGGTGGTGTGCGGAGGAGAGCGGCGCCGGGGCCCGGACGGTGGTGGTGGCCGGTGCCGGAGCCGGGGCTTTGGAGGGCGGGGAGCTCGGGGCGTAGAGCTCTACGTCGTGGAAGGATTGGTATGCGCAAGTGTGGTATGTTGTGTCGGAGGCGGCGACGCTTGCGCGGGACTCGGTGCGGAAGGTTGCCAGGTTGGAGGGGAAGGGTGAGAGGCGAGACATGGTTGCGGTGGTGTTGTGAAGCTGAGTGTGTGTGTATGTGCAGTATCGTCAAGAGTTGCAGTTGCTCTCACTGTTGGAGGCACAGGCGAAGAGGAGGGTTGATGTAAAAGGTGTAAAATCAAAGGGCGAGTATTGCAGAACGTTGAACAGGTTGTTTTGAATCCTCGCTATAAAGCCATTGGAGGATTTCCCCCCTCAACTCGATGAATGCAGTGAAGCCGACGATCGAGGAGTGAGTGGGTGTGTATGTGTTGGTGGACTGGGCGCCAACGAGCGAGCTTTTAGTAACGAAGCTGCGAGCCGCGATGGGTTTTTGGTGGGAAAAGAGACGTCTGGAGAAAGGGGGCCGGAAACCGATTGATTGTGTGTGGCAGGCCTCCCGGGGGAATATGTATTAACGAGATCGTAGACGAGATTTTCTCGTCAAAAGGCGGAGATGAAGGACGGAGTGGTATCAGAAGTTGCGGTCTGAGGAAAATAAAGAGACGAGACGAGCACCCCTCTCCGGTTGAGGGTCCACGATTCCGAATTCGCGTTGATCTGACGACAATAGTGTGTCGGAGAGTGGATTCTTCTTCCCGTGTGGTTGGTTTTGATATTTTTGTGTGTGCCTTCGTCTTGACGATTTGGGAATCCCTGCCTTTTGTGACTCTTCGCCGGTGGAGGACGATGTTGAACAACAGAAGAGGGGATTGGATCTTTTCCCTCTGGCTTTGGAAGCAAGCTGCGAGAGAACACAAAAAAAAATATGATGTGACAGGGCCCCTCTCTGCGGTGGTGCAGGGCTAGACGGGGCAAGCAACTTAAAAAGGGACGATGAAATCGACAGGAATCGGAGCGCCCTCCACTATCGGACAGGGCCTGCTGGTTCGCGTGTGTTTGCTTGACTTGACACCCCCCGGTTCGCGGGTGGCAGGGGAGGTTGTCGTCGTGGGCGGGCTAGGGGGCCGTGATTGGATCAGGATGTTGCGGTGAGGCGCCGCGATGGGGGGGGGTCTCGTGGTGCTGCAGCTGGGACCTGGGATGTCTTGCTGAGGAATGGGGGCGTGTTTGATGGATGTTGGAGCTCCTTTCGAGGCGGGGTGGGATGAGGGTGCTTGCTGCTGCACGCACAAAGCCCTGCTGGGTTGTTGTATTTTTCTTTTTGGTGTTCCTCTTGTGCCTGGGCTCTTGATGTTGGAGCGCGTGGGGTGATCAGACGTCAAGGTCTCAGAGCGGAGGGCGATGAGAGGCGCGGGTGAGTGTGTGCAATGAGTGAGGGAAGAGGCGGGATGAGAATATGTAGGTACAGATGCAAGTGGCAGAGACACCGCCTGTCGCGAAGGCAGGTTTGATGGTTGATCGCCGGGGATACTTATGCGTGGACTGATGAGGTGGCTGCTGCTCCTCACTTCTCTCCTCTCTCGACCTTATGCGGTGCTGGGATAGGCCGCGAGGTTATTCCCCGGTTCGATATGCTTTTTGTGGTGTGGTGCGGTGTGGTGGGTTAGGGGTGCAGGTTGATGTTATGCGGGAGAGCCCAAGTTGGACTCTGCGACGGTGACAAAATGTCAATCAGTGTGTTGGCAGCGGATAAGGGGAAGGGATGGCCTCAGTAAAGAGTTCCGGTCGATGGCTGGATGGCGCCGGTACGGCGTTGCGGTGCGGTGGCTGGACTTGACTGGTTAGGGCGAGGTACCCAGGCCTTTTTCCTCTTTTGAATGAGCTGGGATCAACTGGTGAAGAGGGGACCTCGATGGGAGGAATCGGAGAGGATATCGAGGAGAGTCGCAGTCGCAGTGCAGAGCAACACCAATAACGGGCTGTGAGATCGGACGAGAGGAGGGGCTTCGACTTCGACTTGTCAACTACACCTGCGGCTATGGCTGCTGCAGGACGAGGACGAGGTGGGGGGTTGCGGGCAGGATGGACCAGACTAGGCCTGGACTGCAGCTGCACAACAGCAGAAGAAGAGAATGGCCAGGTAAAGAGTGCGTCGTGGATGAGACGACAAGCCGCCGACGTGAGAAGATGCCCGGGGTTAGAATACAAGGGGGACGGGGCACAGTCGCATATGTATGTCTCAACCTCGCACAGGAAAGCAAGCTGCGTAAGTCGTGGTGGACGCCCGCGCTGGCTATCGAGAGGAAATGGCGGTGATATATCAAAAAAGGCTCAATAGAATCCTGCGAATTGGGCCAAGACAGTTCGACTCTGCACCGGACCAAGCCCGATCAAGTTCAGACGCCAGAGCGAACGACAAGAGACAAGACAGGGTGGAAGGGGGTGGAAGCCTGCAAGGCACTGACTTGCTCGTTGCTTGAACGGGCCAAGAAAGCCAAAAAGGTGATGATGGGAAAAGGGCCTTTCGTGTCGCAGAGTTTCGAAAGTTGGGACGATGATGGACGATTGTCGTGTTGCTACACGCTAGGCGGGCAGTGCTCCGCTCCAGCGCACACCTGAACAGGAACTGACGTGACTGTTGCTTGAGAGCCAACAGTGACAGAGAGAGTCTTGCGGTGTTCAACCGCTCCTTCGGAGTCTAGACCGCGTTGTGTCGCTGTTTGATGTGCCGCGGTGGAGAGAGGTAAGAAACACAAGAAACACGGCGGGTGGCTGTTATCCACTTAGGTACGCGGGCGTTTTTGGCGTTGGGTTCGCGGCCTTCTTTCGCCGCAGTTGGCGAAGGGGCGCTGGAGATTCGTCGGCTCTTCTTTTGTTTTATTCCCTCTGGTTTTTTGCCGTCTTGTCGTCTCAAGTTTGTGTTGCGAAGCTGCAATGCGGCCCTTCCATGCAGCTAACTGAGAGAGGCGTGGTGTAGCCTGTAGCCTGTACGTACTCGGCCTGTATCCGGGCTAGCCTGCGTCTTCAACAGGGTTGGTGGCATGCGAGTTGCATGCACGCTGTGTGTGTTTGTTGCGTGGTGAGGTGAGTGAACGCAGTAGCACGTAGTGTACCTAATGTAGGAATAGTGTGCATGCACTGAGGCGAATCCTGGGAGAACTGGAGCGGTGCCTGGCCTGGCCTGGCTGCTGCGAGTATTGCGTAAGTTGCGGTTGTTGCAGGATAGGCTCGACAGCCGAGATTTTGTTGGGTCTGTTCTCGAGGGGAGGAGGTCCTTGAGAGTAAGACTGGAGAACAGCGGTGACGCCGAATCAGGGAATTGGCGAGATGGGCAAAGTTCGGAGAGAGATTACGAAAGATTGTGGTGAGGGGAACGCGAAAGTGAGTGACGAACAGCAGGCGAGATGAGACGAAAGGTCGAATTCCGCCGTGCCGTTGAATTGAATGATGAGATAGAGGCGAAAGAGGCGAGACGGTAAAGCTTGGAGACGAGGATGGCCTTGTTGATATCCTGCTCCACCTTTTTCTTGTGAATGTGATGCGCTGTTCGACGCTTCGTTGATGTGGGATGAGAGCTAAGTCGTCACTATTGAGGACGAGTCCGTCTGGAAGCTCCGCGGTGACGGTAAAGGTGCCTCCTAGCTCTCTGGCTTGCGGAGGAGGACGGGCGGACGGGAACGGGATGGCGGCGGCCTGGATACAGTATCTTTCGCAACGTCGTCACCGTCGTGTCTTGCCCGGCGCTCTCTCGGCTTGTCTATCTAGCTGTGACTGAAAGCTCAGCTGGCAAGTGTTTGTTATTGTTTTGTTTTAACGGTCGCTTGTCTCGGTGGTCTTCCTTGTCGTCGTTTCGTCCCACCGGCGCCTTGTCTCAATCTTCAGCTTCCTGGGGAATAACTTTTCAGGCTGCAACTCTTCGAATGTTACTTTTATTATTACCCCGTCTTCTTCGTGTGTGTCTCGTCTTCAGTGGATGATTGGCAGCGAGCATCAAAAAGCCAAGAGGAACCACACAAAGTCAAGGAGAGACGCGCTGCAGGGCCTCCCCCTGTTCGCTGGTCCGGCGGCCCCTCACTGGATGTGTCCCCGCGTAACCGCCGATGTCGCTAGAGAGGGCTGGACGAGGGCGCGCAAAGAGTGGTGGTGTGTGCAACTCGAGTCAATCATCGGGTTCCCCTCTTCTGTGGACGGATGTCCCTGCACAGCGTTTTGGTCTGGCAAGAGAGACGAGGGAAAATCGCTAAATGCCCTGATTTGCTGTGGGCATTCGGGAATTCGATATTTTGCCGTGCTAGCGAGAGAATCGGCGAGCCCAGTTCTGCGAGTTGAGTTGGCTGTTGTTGATGATCCTTCAAATCATAAGAGAGGGTGTTATTATGTGACCCCTCCACCAACGGCAACGTAAGAGGCAGCAGCTCTGCAGCCTTAAAGCTTCAAAACAAGCCGATGCAGTAAGTAACATTGTGAAAAGTCACGTATCACAAGCCAAATGGCCACCCAAGTTCCCAGCTGCCTACTACTGAACACCGAGCAGTCACGGCGACTGGACGTGCCATGTAGTTCGTGTAGTTCAGTCATCTGAGAGGCCGCAGCGCAGGCAGCGAGCCACAAGTGTCTTGGGCGTTATGTCAATGGTCTTGTCTGGAACATGGACGGCCGAACGGGAGACTTGGACCGGTTGGACGGGCACCACGTCAAGTCGCCCAAGCCGTGCGCCTCATTGGATGCTGGTGACAGTCGTGAGTGACACTTGGTGCTATTTCCGTGCGTTCGTTGCAGGATCCAGCGGCAGCGATAGCACGCAACGCTTCGACTCGCTCTCTCTCTTCACTCGCTCATAGTCACTGTTTCTCCTTTTCACATGTCAACTCCTTCAACGCGCCTGTCACACTCACATACACACACGCACACGCTCAACCACACCACGAGTTAGCTCCGTGGCTTCTCCTGCTACACCCACGTTTCCCTCCTCCACATGCAGAGTCAATTGACCACCGATCGGACTCGTCCCCTGATTCACTCCCATCCCCAACTCCAATCATCGCCTACCGCGTCAACTCAGCCAGCGACCCGGCCGAGGCCGACCCTCCTGGCCCAGGGTCATCGTACATATCCGTCCTGCGATTCGCAGTCTGCGCCGATGGGTTGATGACATCTGACGGGCAAGACGGGTGAGCGCCCGACGTACGTAGTATCTCCCGGGAAAGCAACACTCCAGTCACTCGGCGCTGTCTTTCGGAGATCAATCATCTGAAAGCGCCCACGCACGCAGGCCCAACAGCTGCTGGCTGCAGACTGACGAAAGGAGGAGAGCACACTGAGCAAAACACCCCCGTGAACCCCAAAGCACAGCTTCAGCGCTTCGCCCCCAATCCTTGAAGCTTTATCCTTCACGCCAACCTTATCCTCTTACTCGTGTTTTTCCCCATAAGCCTGCTCCTCTCTTCCCACGTAGTCTAATTCCAGGCAAAATGCGAACCGTCAGCGCCATCAGGCCGCCCTTCCGACAGACGCCAAACTTAGCAGGCTGGCGAAGCTTAGCATGGCCCCTCGTCCGACCCTCCATCGCGTGAGGTTCGCGAACGCAGGACAACCCTCACGATGCTCAGCCACCGACGGAAAGCTCCCACCACCCACCCTCCCTCGGCGCGTCCTTCAAGCAGTGCAGCCCTCCCCCAAACCGGCAGTGATCCACGAGCCCACGAGGTCACGTTGACTGGTGATTGACACACACACTCCAAATATCGCCGGCCACGTCTGGCCCTGCCGCCTTGAGACATCTGAACATGCTCCCGACTGGCTGCGCCGTTGCCAAACGGCTGCGAACTGCCTGGCTGTTAGCTGCCAAGGCTGCGCAACACCCTCAAGTCCAATCACAGTTGCTATTCAGGTCGTCTTTGCTTCTTCCACATTCCTCACACAAAGCACCTGACAGCGACAGGCCTTTGTTCACCTCGCCCTCGAAGTCCAGGCCTTGAACCGTTTGACTGCCCTCTGGCCCCCCTCCCCCCGCCATCTTATCCGCTGCCGAGAGATCTTCCCTCCCACTCCCACACAAGTCAATCCTCTGGGACTCTAGGAGCAAACCCCCGGGTCCGCATGCCTCTTTGGGCATGCCGCACACCTCTTCTGGGATGATCGCTGTCAGAACCCTATCCCCCGGTGCGTGCGGAGTAGCACCCGCAGAGGGACCCGTGGGCGGGCGGGCAGGGCAGAAGAGCAACAAGCAAACCACGAACCAGCGCACAGGCTGCCGGGGGCGGGAAGCCAAATCGTGGGACAGAGAGATTCCCTTAGGGCTACTGCCGAGATCGCCCTCCCTAATTTTTTTTCTTTTGCTGACCACCGACCGGTCGTTACGCTGCATCAACATGAACACGGGACCTCGGAGGGGGTAGTGTTGGTGGTGTGTCACATCCCGAGGTTCTGGACCTTGCATTTGAATATTTCCGTGCTGCTGCGCTTCGGCGTGGTAGAAGGGCTCCTGCGCAGTGATCTTCGAAAAGAAACGAACGAACGTGAACGTCGTGTCTCGAGCGCGTCTGGGGGCCTGGCCGTCGGTTCCGTCACACGGCAGCAGCAGTGAACATGAATTTACACGAGCCCGCGACCAGAACCTCGGCGAACGCGGCGTCTTACAGCCGATTGTAACTTGATGACACGGCAGAAGGAAAGAAACGAAGCTGTTGTGAATCATCTGCCGTTGTCCCGTAGCATCAAGCTCCCTCCCTTGCCAGCGCTCGTCCGCTAGACGTCACCACGGCCGAGCATCACCGACGAAAGGACAAGTCCTCCCCAAGATGGCCCCATTTCCATGTCTCATCAGCCTCGTAATACGTGTACCGCGGGTGTTCAAGATGCGTAGTCACAGCGGAAGTCCCGGCAAGAATGGTAGCTTCAACAACCAACAACCATTATTAGGAACAACTAACTGGCTATTGCGTAACAACAGAGCACCGATCGACGCATGGCACAGCCCGTAACCATGCGCCGTCATCCAGACGAAAAGAGACCAAAAGAAAACAACAGACGATTTGGCTCCTCCTCGCCTTCTTCCTTCGCTGCCGTCCGTCCATTGACGCCAAGCTCTTATTTCCATGCGAACGAACCCCAACCCGCAACCTTCTCGCCTCATCCGAGCCGCCTCCCGCTGCTTTGGCGCAGAAAGATTAGCCTTTGCGCGATTACGTTTTGTGCTCTTATTGCCGCCCGCCTTTCGCCGTCCACGTTCCAGGGGCTCTCCCAGCTACGGCTTTCGTGACCGTCGGCTAACGCGATCCTCTGGTGGTCTTTAGTCGCAATTCCAAAAGGCTAGAATAGCCATGATCTAATACCGCCTTTGGCCGGAGGTATCGGGAACCACCCATCCATCGTGGCTAAAGCTGAACCATTAGCCATTGTCATGAGATTCCCCTCCCCCCTCGTTGGCCCGTAATCGTCCGCAATGACATCGTTCAGAACGTCCACGACCCCCTGTGACACGGCCCCTCACCCAGCACGGTGTGCTCCGGCGCCGCGTTGCCGGCCCAGGGTATCTGCACCAGCACCGTCGGCTCGTCGCCCGGGAACTCGGTGAAGTGCCCCGCGTGCACGCTCATGTTCTTCATGTCCGCCGCGATCACCAGCGACGAGGACACCGTCCCGGGCTGGATGTACGCGACCGTCGTCTCCGGCGGCTGCGCTGCGTCCTCAGATCCTGGGAGCGGCATCGCTTGAGAGGCGTTCTTTGGCGCAGGCGAGGTGATGCGGATGAGGCCGTTGACGATGACGGTCAACCTACGCGCAGTCAGTCGTCTGCGTCTCATTTCACTCACACAGTGACGTCAACAGCGAAAATTTTGGCATGAAAATGAGGATCCCCAGTGAAGCGATCCCCCATGTCCGTCAAGTTTCAATCGCACCAGACGAAATGTCCAGCGACCAGGTAGTCCCCTCCAGGTAGCATGAAAATTGTGCAAAAAATACTCACTGCACAGCCGGCGCCCAAGCTTCCCCAACCGTTGTCCTGGGCTGGATGATTGACCACTCTGCGCGCGTCAGGTCGCCGCCGAATGCGTAATTCAGGGCTGCGCGCGCCTCGACTGGGATGGAGTCGATTTGCCAGCATTCGATGACGGAGTAGCCGTTGCGCGTGCTGAGGGCTGTGATGTTGAGGGGTGTGTACCCGGCGGCTACATGGGACGAGACGCCTAGAAGGCCAAGAAAGCTTACGATGGATACACGCATGATTCAGGATGTTTCTTACACGCTTGAGGACTTTTTGTTTGAATGATGATAATGATTGGATTCCCAGTGCAGATGTAAAGAGATTTACGTGGTGAAAGTGAACACAAATTGAGGTAGGGCGAGCTGCAGGAATGGTCGGACCTCCGGACGCCCCAGGATTCGGGGTGGTTGGGGGATGTTACTTTCAATGCAGAGCACGACCTTGGATGACGACTTTTATGTTGAATATTTTACCTTCTTGGTTGCTTTCTTTTCGGTTTTATTTGCGGAGAAACGGTGAATCTTCATCCGGCCATTCGTAACAACTTAACAAGTTTACGTTACCTACTCCATACGTTTGTACATTCTCAGAGACGTAGCTTTGTTCTACTCAGAATAGATTCTATCGATCATACGTGTCAGACTGGAGGAATAGATGATACATCCAGTTGGTATCATAATGAATTAGCAAGAATTATGTTGTTGTCTAGATCATATCGTCACCCCGTGCTATGTACTATACATCTGTACTTGGTGTTGCTCGGAATCAAATGTCTGTGAAATGCAGGAAAGGACTGCTGGAAATATTTTGTAGTAATAAGGCTGGTACTTAATCAGACATGACGCTGAAACTGTTGAATTGACAAGGCACTCTACGTTAAGTTAAGCAATTCTAGGTGAACAGGAGAAGCTGGGTTACATGATCAAGAATACTTCACCGAAAGCACGATGGCCGCTGATGCTGGCTCGACTGGACGGCTTCTACAAGTAGTCTCTGTTTCTACTTAGTCCCATTAACTCAAGAAGAGAAGTTCGTTATCAGCACAAAGACTTTCTGCAATTTTATGCGGAAATGATTGATGGACGATAAAATTCTCGGCAATACTTCTCTATCAATTGGGGTTTGACTAGATATATCAAGTGAATTACAGGGCAATGTAGCCTTGAGTACTTCCCTGTCTCTTTCGTCGATGGGACAACCCCCTTGAAGCCTCTTCAAAAGCCCGGTCGCTAGCCTGCTGGAGCTGAATGTCCCGATCATGCCTCTCAAGCATGGACAGACAGCTGGACTAACCCGCAGGTCGGAAGTTGCCATCATCATTACATCGTCATCGCGAAAGTAGTCAAGTTGGAGTGATTGATCTATTCAGTTAGCCGTTGGAGGGCACATTCACCGCTCACCTCGTACACGACACCATCTGGGTTGAATCTTACCGCTATAGAACTTACAGTGATCATGATCTCGTCCATTCAATCTATAATATGAAGACAATTATATACAAGTGCGGTCGTACTTCTGATGAGATCGAGCCTTGCTGCCTTCAGGGCTACGTCATCTTGGTGTGATGGCTGCGCCGCAGTCAGCTCTCACCCCATGACATACTTATATGTAGGTGAGCGGCAAGCATCCTTCGATGATCATTTAAACCGGACGCATGCCTTTCCGAGGTACATTTAAGATGCACGAGTGCCATTCGCTTCGACTTGTAACACAATACACACCTCAACCGACGTTGAACGTGACGGTACACTGTCGCCCCTTTCTCACCCAATTACTATCACAAGATAGATTAACGCACGCTCATTACCGCATTAAATGTCGGCTGTCCCCTTCACCACACGCCTGTTCACCTCAAATGGCGGGGGGACAGAGCTGTACCCATTGTCATCGACGTCGACCACGTCCAGCGGCGCCGCAGAAGCTGACCAGCCTACCTTCTGGGAACACCTCCCGGTTGCCTTTCGCACTGGACCACCAGGAAACGAAATAAGGACAGTGAACCATGCTACTTTGTCAGAATTCCTGAAGACAGAGTTCTCGCTGGACCGTCTTGACGCTATATATGGTAAACTCTGGCGTGTCGGCGCTATCCGACCAGCCAGATCACTGAACGCCCAAGTTGTGCTGGGTCGCACGATTGTACTCAACGATTCCCTTGATATGCATCTTGTTTGGGGGGACATGAAAATATTCCTGAAACCTTTGCCCCGCTATCTTCTCGAGCCTGAATTCTGGGCACAGCATCTACCTGGCCATCAACATTATTTACCGGATTCCCAAGCCCATTTAACTCAGGAAGAGAGTCAGTCCGGAGTACGAGAGTGTGCTTTAGGGCTTCTATATACCTACGCATGCCTCGTAAACAGCCCGCTTGATTTCGAACTGGCGGTTAGAGAAGGTCTCATACCAAGAGATGGGGACCAGCCATCATGGACCACATGGCGAAAATTAGCCGCGGAGCTATTGGAGCCCAAGGTTTCCGACCAGATACACCGTCGATTCCGGCATGGCGAACTGAGACTGAACAGACTGAATTGGATAAGCATCTTCAGCGACCTTTACAGTTGCCAGATGTATCACAATCCATGGCATACCTATACCGAATTCGCTCTTGACAACATGGCCTGGATAACTACTGCTACTGTCTACCTAGTTGTTGTCCTCACTGCTATGCAAGTTGGGCTATCTACCGACGCACTTAAGGATAACGACACGTTTCACCGTGCCTCATATGGGTTCACGGTATTTTCGATATTGGGCCCTCTTGTTGTTGTCATCATATTCATGTTGGTACTTCTGGTGGTAATTGTTCAAAACTGGCTCCGTGCCCGAAGAACGCCTCATGGGACCGCACTTCCTATGGCAGTTCCATCCACTGGGTTTCAGAGGAGGATTGCGGAAGAAGGAAACAGGAAATAAACCATGCGATGACATCTTCAGATGAGAAAATGACACCTTTTAAAAACTGTATTTATTCCACGTTCTGGTAGGCTGTTTGCAAACCGAAGCGGAGAGGCCTAACGAGCCCTCTGCCCCGCCTCTTTGCAAGATTGGGGGCCCCAGATACGCGGAAGGCGCTAGATCGCAAGACTGGCCTCAGTGGCAGCATGTCACAACTGGCACCCGTAGATCGCAAATGGCACGCGTATGTCACATTGTCTGACTACAGCATGGGATGAGCATCTGAGCTCTGAGATCATGCCATGGCTTCGTTAGCCATGGCAACTGCTGGGGGCTTCTCGCAAGTCAAGGCGGATGACACTGCCGAGATGTTCAGTTATGGAGAGAAGCATGTATCTAAGCAGCCATTATGGCTATCTTGAGATGTGTTCAATTGCATCATGCTGCTGCCTGGGTCATGGCAAGGCTGTCTGGGGGATTGTTCTGCATGGAAGCTGAAATGGGAACAAGTATTTCTTGCAATCCTTGCACACATGAAGTGCTGTAACTGGTCGCCCAGCACCATCAGGATTGCAGGTAGCAACAACCTAACTTTTGTTACACCGAAAAGCCCACCAGAATCTCTCTGAAGAGAGGATCGATTGGTTTCTATTGAAAACATGACATTTGGAGGTTCTCACTTTGATAGGCTTGCAGCTGCGGATGCCTAATTCAACCCTGTTCCATCTGTAAAGAAGGGTGGTCAGCGAGTCCGATGGATCGTCAGAACCGCTTTCTTTACCTGCGACGATGGATTGCGCCACATTCTCAGGACTTCAGTACTTTTCTACTTGAGGTTTCAAAGCCACTTCAATAAAGTATTTATGGGCCTCATCCCTCACGATCACGAGCGCTTCTAACTGTGTTTATCAGGAAAAGCGCCATCATAAATGCACATTCGCGTATGCGTTTTTGAAGCTTCCTGTATCTCAATTCTCTGGTATTTCAATATGGCGAGTGGTACGGCCACTACCCTTGGCACAATCGCTGGCGTCATCGGGTGCATCACCGTCGCATTGAGCCTTTTTTGTACCTGCAGGAAGACGTCAACAACACCCCACGCTCGTATTGTGGCTAATCAAATCGATCTCACCAAGTTGGACCTACCACCAAACGCAACGGCAGCAGATGTTGAATCTACGTTTAGGGTTGGTTGGGACGCGCATCTTCAAAAACAAGCAGGAGAACGATTGGAGCTTGAGAACAACACTTCATATGGCGAGCCTGTATGGCTATCGTTTTATGCGAAGAGGGGTTCCTGGAAACATTGGGCTCTGCTAATGCACCAGCATAAGTATGAGCTTCGAAATATGCGAAGGGTGCCGTCCTCTGCGACTGCAGAAGATCCTGATCTCGAGACCGGTCTTGGGAATGGATTGCAAGTAGAGGTTGATCAAGAGCCAATCGACGACTTTCGGAACTCTTCAGGCTTCGGGCGCTATTACAAGAAGCTCATAAGCAAAGATCGGCTTTATTCTATGGCAATGGAAGCACGCGCAGCAGGTATTGAAGCTAATCGCAAACCCGAATTCCAACATCCTAAACCCGAAGTCGGACTGCTGTACATAGTTCACATTGGTTGGACGAACAAGTCAAAGACACAAGTTGACGAAGTATGTCTGAGTGTGGAGAAGAGTTTCGGCACTTATAATCACCTGAAAAATAACTGTCAACACTTTTGCCGCCGGTTGGCGGCTGGTGTTGTGACAAAACGATCACAAGACTGGGAATGGTTCCAATATATGTCTTCGAAGGATTATGAATACGTGGGACCCGAGACGATAGGCCCTTCGGGAGGGGTTGCAACTCTATGTGCGGAAAGGTTAACCAGACTGAAAGAGAGCGGCCAGATTCCGGATCCACTAACGCTGCGCATTGTTGATGAGCATATTGAGCGACTGAAAGGGTATGTGCGGCGGATATGGCAAGACAATCAGGACTTCGTAAGCCGACAGGCGCAAGCTGCTATGCAATATGATCAGCAGTTACAGCAGTTACAGCAGGACCAGCAAGACCAACAGAACGATGGAAATGGAATAGGTGATGGAGGCGGGGCTTCCGGAGGTTGAACGAGGATGTTTTTGTATAAGCAGTTGGCTGGGTCCGAATTGAGCAAGAAGCAGAGCACATAAATGGTCTAGCGTGGGGTATGTGACAAGTTGGAACAATTATTTGACTTTATGCGCGGGTGGGTTCTGGTTCAATTGCACTAGAAGTTCAGTCTGAACCCTCTACAACGTCTTTATTTGTGTTTTATTCTCATGAGAATACTGTTGGGGTGTTTGCCTTAGGATGTCGTATGACTTAGAAATATTGGTGTGCTTCAGAGGCAGCGGTGTGTTGAAACGGAAAGAGATTTGAGTGGCATGGGGAAATTAAGAAAGAGCACCAAAGAGAAGGTGTGGAACTCCAACCCATGATGGACCCTGCCACCATACTTAGGACATGCGAGTTGCTCAACTTCGTGGACTGTGGTGGTCTCCTCAGTATCGAGTGCTTATTGTCTCAGACATATCCATGATTCTCAACAAGGAATCTCTTATCAGAATGTGACTCATAATGGTGACTTCGGTACGCGTGTCAGATCGCAGTGGTAAGAGGCTGAGCTCAAACCTTCTACTACTGCCACAACTGCATTCTCAATTACTGCAACTTCTACTGAGGGATCCTGATCTTTCATGAAAAACTTGAAGGCCACACTTCTTGGAAAGCTTGTGAAAGACCTATCAACCTAGGCACTATTGATGACACTATCTTACCCTCTCTATTACACCAATTCTTGCTCTCAGTGGCAAGGGCAATACCCACATAGTGATGATATATTAAGAGTCGATGAAATTCCATAAGCAGTCAGATGTACTTGGAACATGTCATGATTTCGGAGGCATGACGTCGGCCACTTGTTCGAATAGTGGCCCACACGACTGTGTGTCCAGGAGGCAGGGTCTTACACCAGTGAATTCGTGGAATGAGGCTGAAGACGAACTGCCGACGTGCACTTCATAATATTGCTATGCCGGATATCCAGAACTTGTAGTACTACTCATCGGAGAACTCGGGATCCCGTCCGCTCTCCCATCGATAAACCGGCGAGTACGGGCTCATCTACAAGAGCGAAATCCCAGCTGACTCAGCAGGCGAAACGGGGCCCGGCAGTGTCACGGTGCCCGGCTGTGTCAATACCCCGCCGGAGTCCGGCCTTTGAGCCCCCTGATTCCCAGAACTGTCTCAAGGCCCCTTGCCGTTGCCTCTGCAATGTGCTTGTCAAAATGGCCTTTTAGGTCCATCGTCACCCCTGATACTTCAGCCTGGGCCTTTGGTCGAACAGTATTATCTTCGATGATGAAGCTGGATGAATCCGCCGGCCACTTCTAGTCGCGCGTGAAGTGTAACTGGCCGTCATGTCAGTTTTGAACTTTTGAATGTCGCTCCACTTCGCCTTTCCCGGTCGAATTTCTTGAGTGCCTTGACGTTTCGCTTCTCACGATCGGCTGATGGCGTGGGCCGTGAAGTTGTCGACGCATGCCCTCTAGTATTCTCTTCGGAAATGGATGTTGATGAGATGGAAGCTCGGTCTCGCATCGACCTCCGTCATACGTTTCAGTTTCTTTTCGTCCGCAGCACTGGCGTCCGTGCTAACCTGTCCATTTTTGTCACACCATCGCAGCACTGAGGTTTATCTCCCGCGAATTGGCGATGGACTACCCCGAGCCCTCCGTGTTTATCGGGTGAAACACTCCTTCGAATTACCGCTTATGGAATTGGAAAGTTCGAATTTGTAGCTACGGCGCGGCCTCCCACAGTGACAAAAATCACCCGATTCGCGGGCACTTTCCGGAAAACACTATTCGGAAAACACTGTACGGGCACTTTGACATGTGTCTTCTACCGATTGAGGAAAGCTTCGTTCGAATTTGCAGGTTTCTGTCCGGGCGAGTGAAACTTGGTGGAGATTCATCCTTTTTCTGGAAGCCCATTGCAGGCCGTACAGCGCGATAGTGTCTGTCTCTTAAGTAGTGACATGCGTCAATTCTTGCCTACTGTGACCTCTCACAAACGACATTTGCGCGCTCCTCCTACGTCTGATTTCCTCGCTGATCGACGCTGGCGATCACACAGGCCGAGTGTGATAAGCTTAAATTTCCGTCTCCCCTCTTTGACTTTAAGTCAGCAATCGCTCAAATCGAACCGGCTTGAGTATGACTATGTTGCCCTCCTTTATTCGACAGCGCTACAACCCCGACGATACGGACGGACGGCACACGTACACGCCGATAAGAGACGATGACTGGAGCACAGAATCCAAGCCCTCGGTCGATGAGGTAGAGGATGACTCAATATTGGAGGCAGAGGAGTCGCTACTTCCCATCAACACACGTCGTCAGGAAACGTGGAGGAGGCTTTTGAGACATCTCTACTGTCTGGTCCCAAGTTTCCTAAGATCGACGGAAAAGACGGCGAAGCCGCTTCGCTCTACAGCTTGGCTAGGTAATAAAAACCATGCTCAAAATCTTTGATTGCCAAGCTAACGTATTGTTGAAGATGGTTTGCGAGGTATCGCAGCACTCTGTGTTGTATTTGTACACTGCGGTCTGATCTGGTTCTCATTTGACGTCCAGTTAGCATGGACGCCGGATCCACCTCGGCGATGGTGGCTCTACCAGCTGCCTATCCTACGGCTCGTTGTCTCGGGTCTCGCTCCAGTCAGCGTCTTCTTCGTCGTGTCCGGCTACACAATATCGCACAACTTTCTCACGTTGGTTCGTAAAGGAGAGTTCGAGAAAGCAGGCTCGGCCATCGCCTCGTCCGTCTTCCGCCGACATACCCGGCTTTTCCTTCCACCCGCCGTGGTCGGGTTTGTCACCCTCATGATGGGCTATTTCAACATGTTCCCCGACAAGGGGTTACCCGGCGTGGCTTATCCGACGAGGCCTCTACCACACTTTGACTCTCTCTGGGGCCAGCTGCAGTACTACGTCCATGCCGAGGTCCTCACCACTGATCCCATCGGCCAGCCTGTTGTCCGAGCCGATTCCGAAGACCCAGAGCCTCTACTTGACCCCCACCTCTGGACAATCCCCATCGAGTTTATGAGCTCCATGGTGGTGTTCATGTTCCTGACGGCTTTCACCAGAGTGCATAACAAAGTCAGGATGCTCTTTGCACTGAGCTTAGCGATATATCTCCAATGGATCTTTGTCTATTGGGGTATGTTCTTGTTTCTCAGCGGCATGTTCTTGTGCGACCTGCATTTGGAGCTCGAGGACAGGCAATGGAGGTGGCCAACCAGGCAATCTGAGCCTGAGCCCCCGGGAACTTTGCCCTTGGATGCAGCCGTACATCGGACGGCGGAGCGAGGCCAAATATCTTATCGCATAATTCGACGGGGCGTCGGGCTCGTATCGTTCTTGATCTCATTGTGGCTGCTCAGCATGCCAGAAGACATGGAGGATGCAGCGAAGTCACCTGGCTACGTGACCCTATCATCCTTGGTCCCAGCAAGATTCAAAGAGGCCCTGGTGATACCAATCGGTGCAGTGCTAACAGTATTCGTTGTCGACCAAAACCCATTCTTGCAGATTCTTTTCACCAATCGTTTCTCCCAATACATGGGCAAGATCTCTTTCTCGCTGTATATGATTCATGGTCCACTCCTATACTCGTTAGGCTTGGTCCTAGCCCGGTGGACTTTGGGTCTTGTCGGCGGCGGAGACACTGAGATATCCTACATTTTTGGCATCCTCTTGGCATTCATCCTATGGGCACCTGCGGCGATATATGTTTCCGACCTGACTACCACTTTCGTAGATGCAAAGGCGATAGACTTCTCTAAGTGGGCATATAAGATGCTTTTGAAGAAAGAATGATAGATTAGATTTGAGGCGAATAGGGTTGAGCTATTTACAGATATCACTGAACATTTTTCAACGTCTTTGCACTTGTTGTTTTTAGCGATTTAGCGAATCATTTCATTCCCTAGATGAGCTTACCACTATTGTAAGCTGTGGTCAGGCCAAAACTCGCTTGCACACCTCGGTGGCCATTCCTTCTATTACCTAGCGTCTCTTCACATTCTGCCAGTAAAGACAACAAAGCGACAACCTGCTTCTCCTGCGAGTTCATATATACTTTATAAAGCCGATATCATCTTCGTCGTCGTCGTCGTCGTCGTCGTCGCTGTCATTGACATCATCGCTATACTCGTTGTCCGTTATTATCGTCCGTCGCTGTTACTTGTTTTCGGTCCATTCCCCTGACTATTATCCTCGGTCGGAGTAACTCGGTGGACAGGAAATAAATCGCTCTAGGACAGTAGAAAAGGCGGCCTCAAATTGGAAGCGTTATACATTTAAGCAATCCAGCTTTCGATTTCGAAACACGAGAAGTGCGTCCAGCGCACGACACAATTGCTGAATAGTCACCAATCTACTCTCGAAGTTCGCAGAATTCACCGCTCGGTCCAACAAGTTTTACGCAAGCTGGAGACTTGGTACCCTATCATTCACCTGATGCAGGGTTGACGATGAGCCACATTCAATTGGCTGAGGGAACCGGGGTGGTTGGCGCTTATCTAAGGCGACATAAGCAGCTAGCACCGAAGAGGACGAGATCCCTGGACATGTAAACGGGTCTTTTGAAATCTGGTCAGCCTGATTTCGCAAAACTCTTCTCCATCCTCTTCTTGCGTTTTGGGGACTTTGAAGTAATGTGTGGGCATGAAAATGGAGCCACAAAACACACATGAAGGTCAAAGTCCCAACACTAACGATCTCAATGCGCCGACTCTAGCCCCGGATTCCGACAATGACCACGCCAGTCTGTCGAAAGAACGATCTGACAGCGGCGATGATCACTCAATTGAGGCCACGTCCCCTTACGTGCTAGAATCGGAAGATGGCGAAGGTGACGAGATCAAACAAACGATATCGCATGATGACCACAATGGTTCAGATCAGAGTGGTGAAAAATCAGACGCGGAAGAGCCGAGATTCTCATCTGCAATAGGAAACGCCGAGACTGGCAATGTTCAAAAAGTAGGTTTCCGTTCCTAGACCTCCATCGTTGAGCTTCTGTGCCTTTATTCTGGAAATTGACCGACCCGCAGACGAAAAGACCTTCTTGGGGCCCTCCGCAGGTCGCATACGTCCAAGACGTTGAGGACGACGAATTATCAATATTTGATAGAGAACCGAAGCCATACGGCGGTTCTTCCAAGTATTCGTCTCATCGGTCAATGGAATCATCCAACGATTCAAATGAAAGTGAGCCGCTGGATGTCCGCTTTCGACGAGAGCCAGCAACATACCGAGGCCCCAGACCTCGTCCTAGCGCAGGGCCAAATAGATGGGTTAGGTGGGATGATGCTGATGGCATCCGGAATTATCACATCGATTCCAGCTCGTCTGGTGTTGAAACTCGTCGTCGGGATGCAAGTGATGACCGATATCATCCAAGGTGGAAGTGGGAAGAGAACGGCGAAATACCGATGCCGCCGCCCCAGGAGTTGGCAGAATTGAGGAGACGCCAAAAGCAAATGAAACGACATAAAGATCGCAGAACATCCGACACCGCCTATTCTAGCGATTCAGTGAATATCGGTAATATTCACATCAGTCGTCGCCGAAGAGAAAGCCCAAATCCGGTCCAATACATCAGTAACAGTCGCAGCCGCAGTCGCGAACGTAGTCATAGACGCGGCTATGTACCCCCAATATCTGCTGACAGAGATGACAACGACGCACAACTCGCCGAGACCTTATTATTTGACCTGAAAGACGAAAGCTTTATAGAAGACGCCAGACGATCTAACGGAAATGCAGGCAGCATGCTCCAAGCTTGGTTTAGGAAACGCGCAACCTTCGGCGATGGTGTTGATACCGAACTTGTTGTCATTAACGCAGCAGAGAGTTTCACAGATGAGAAGGCGAAAAGCGTTGTGACACTATATTGTCAGAAGGATGCTCTCGATCATGCGAAGCCTGCGCCGCGTCAAATCTACTGGCTGTAGGTAATTCTCGTGGCGGAGTTCAGAGCAAGACTGACTTCTCGGCAGGCATGTGCGGCACGCTTCAGACATCGTTAAAGTCATAAGGGTGCATATTCTCTATATTGAAACTATGAAAGAAGAAAGGTTGACCGATGGAAACAGAGTCTCGTCATCTGCTGTCCATTTGTTCACACAGGATACCAATCTCTTGCGCTGGGTCTTCTTGAACGTGTCTCTCCTCACCACCAAGATTTCAGTCGCAGTGCGACCCTAAACGGCCAAGAGGCTAGGACCAATGTTGCTCGTGTTGACGGAGTTCCCTCTGGCAATCCCCTCCTCCGAAATTCGGTTACCTACTACTCTACTCCTTATCTCGTCTTTCGCGAAGGTCAGAGGAAGATGGGCCATGATAACATGGAGAGTCTTCTAAGTGCTCACTACGGTTACGATGTGGGCGACGCTAGAGACAAAATGCAGGTGCTTTCCGAAACGCAGAAGTGGCTTGGCAAGGAGATCCTTCACGTTGCCAGAATGAAGAGCCTTCTCATCGGGCCGGGTGAGTTTTGCTGCGCCTGTAGTCGAACCCCGAAGCTTACGCCGGAGCCCAGAGGTCCTACTGACATGGGGTGAAGTGCCCCTGTCTGCCATCTGCAAAGATAGTATCATTATCGACGAGAGCAACTCCCGACCGCTTGTGACCGTGAGAATCACAGACTTCCATGGCAAGGAATACTACTCCTATATCAAGCATGACTTTAGTTTTGCTGTAAGTTCAATGGCAAACCACAATATCAAGCTGCAATGTTTTAGCAACGAAAATGTGTTTCTCAACCTGACACGGTCTTCTTAGGAGCTTATTGCCCGTATTACAAACCTCACATCAATCGAAGATTTCAACATCGTCGAAGACACGCATAATGCCGCTCACGTAAACTCGGAGCTCTGGGCAACTATACTAAAGGAAGCTCTGATCACTTTCGATGACATTCACTTGAGCCTATGGCGGAAAGCTCCTAGACATTATCTCCTTGACTCCGAATACTTTGAACCGCCGCCACCTCCACCTTCACCTCCACCAAATTTTGACAGACCCGAAGAAGTCAAGAATTATTATGACGATCTATCTGCGTCCAGGATGCAGATCCAACGTTATTCGTTTACAACGCAGGCCCCGGCTTCTGATGCACATGTGTCAAGAGGCGCACTTATCCGTAGACCGGGAACACCTCACACGTATGCAGGTCCTCGTTACGGGTTTGAGAGGCATCGCAAAAAAAACCCCTCCAGGCATGCATTGTCCGAGCCTGCCCATAGAATACGAACCATGAAACGGCGTAGGTCAGAGTCGTTCTCAAGTTCAAGATCAGGATCAATGACACCACCGTCAATGAGCACGACCGTTGATGACAGGCAAGTGATATGACGGCCTAAAATAAACCATCTTTCCCATAAATTCTCACAGAAAATTCCAGATCTAATGACGCCGAGCCATATGATTCGGAAGAGGACTCTTTTCAGCGCCTTTACGACCTCAAGCATCGCTTTGATTCCGCGTCAAAGACCGCGGCACACGATAAAGCAACTGAAAACATGAAGCCCGCCAAAATCGTCAACGATAGATTTATCGAAAAGAAAGCAAGTCGGACATATCACCTCAGCTCTTCAGAGAGTGGGAGTGACGACGAAATATCTTCGCCAAAACCGTCCTCAATCGCTTCGCGCAGCAGCTTTGTGCGAACCCCAAGCCGTGAGAGATCCATCAGGAGGGAGCCGCCCAAGCCATTTGACACACCTGCAACCCCATTCTTGATGTGGAAGGTCACACAAGGGAGTGGAGGAGAGCAGAATGAAGAGGGCAGCATGAGTACAATGGTCCGTCTTCTCCGCAAAATTGACGGATCTCTCCGAGAGAGTATTCTTTACGGCAAGGTTTACAAAAGCGGATACGAGTGCTCTCTCGAAGACATCTGCGACCGCCACGACATTTTGAGCGTCCTGGGATCGGAGTCTGCGACGGTCAAACTCACAAAAGATAATTCTACCGAAGAGTCGAAGAAAGGTTCAGCGTCCCAGAAGAGTCCTCCTTCGCCCCGTTCGACAGATGGCTCTCCAAAGAAACAAGAGGGGCTATACGTAAACACCACGGAGCAGGCGAATGATTTAATTCGGGACGTGTTTACAATTTCAAAGACAATCTTAGGCCTGTATTTGCCGCTTAAGGATGAGGGAGCGGGCTTCTATGCAGACATGAAAGGTGTCATAGATCGATTTTGGGGTGCATTAGACGTAATTTTCAGAGTAAGTCGCTGAAACCCACTTGATACTGCCCCTCGAATCATAATCAATGGGTAGGACTCCTTGGCTTCTGTTGACACTGTATTTAGCACATTCGATTCGCGGCACTCCAGACTGCCGCCGAGGGCGAACAGTCGTGGATTATTCGAGGATCTTGCTACGGCCATGCTAAGAACCCTGTCTCCAAGACATGTGATGCATGCGATAGCAAGAGAGAGTACGATCTCGTCGGAGCTCTTGAGCACCTTCACGCTTGTCGTACTCATACTCAGTCGCCGGACCACCAAGTGCCCGCCACACCTCACGAGGACCCATGTATAGTGTGGCTCCAGAATGCAAGGACGGCGGAGAAGGACCGTCTGTTTAATACGTTGATCGAAGATTTGACTGTGTTCAAAAGGGATCTTGGAAGAATTCTCGACGTATCAAGAGAGCTGCATCTCTTTATTGCGAGACCAGGAAACCGACCAGAAGAGGGATTTAATGAGAGCGTTGGTAACCGAGGTACTGAAAACGACAGAGACGGGATTCCTGGCACCGGAAATGAGACACATGAGACGGCCAACGGTTATCCAGGTACATCTCGCGAGGATGGCGACCAGAAAACCCAGGAGCAGAAGAGGAGCATCGACCAGAGTGAGGCGCCAGCTTTGCCTACCAGTCTTCTCCGTGCTTTTGAGAACATCGTAGCGCTGTTTTCCATCCAGGCTAGAATTGTCTTACTGACATCGAGAGAGAAAAACTCCAAAGGTCACCGAAACAACCGTGTGTACAAGGGGAAGACCCGCTATTTATCCACCCTTAACGAGGTGATTGCGCATATTGAAAGCGCAAGAGAGGACCTCATCCTCGGCATTACGGCCGAAAATACAAGCAGCGTTCGACTCGGTGCTGTCGGAGCCGAGTACATTGTCGCGATGGCCATGGCCAACGTACAGACAGGCGCCTTTCGTATCGGCGCTGGGTCATCCAAGGTACCATTGAGCTTTTCTGGTTTTGGCGGAGAGGTACGCAGAGGAACAAGAAGGAGGGCCGTTACATGGACGGAAGACCTAGGTGTTGTCGATGCGGCATCCCAAAAGCCGGGCCACAAAGTAGCGGTGCCGACGACATCCTTGGATCTCATAGCCCTCTACGCAGCTCATGCACGTGCTCTCGACTTCAATGCAAGTCTACGTCCAAGGCGCCGAGCATTCCTGGCTATTCGCGCACTCGAAGAGGAACTCCAGGCTCTCAGAGACCTTAACGTAACTCAGTGGCATTGTCTTGACAACAGTAAACGCGTCTCAGATCCTACGTCCTTCCGCGTCGTGGATAGAGAGAGAAGGGCACGGTTTTTACTGGAAAGAAAAGTCATTGAACGAGCCAAGGCGGAACGACAGCGTGAGCATGAAGAGTTGCTCGCTATGCTGCACCGAGCTGCCGATCTGCGGGCCAGAGTAAAGGAGAGCATTGAGGTCCTAGACGAGGGACATGGGAATGCCATTCGAGTGTTTACCTTGGTCACATTATTCTTCCTGCCGTTGTAAGCATCCCGACCCTATGAGGTGGTTCATTAAACATGAGCCACATGTTGAACAAGGACTGACTTGCTCTCTAGGTCATTCGTCACGAGCTTCTTTGGAATGAACACTGTGGATATTCGTGACATGCCACAGAGCTCATGGATGTACTGGGCAACAGCTGCACCGATTACGCTGTTGGTGTTGTGTTCGGCGTATTTATACGCGTACAAGTGGGAGGCTATCACGAGGCGTGTGACCAGGACAACATGGCTAGATGAGGGTGTTAGTCATTCGAGCGAGACTCATGCTAGTCGAGCTGACGACTCTTGGGAGTCATACATGCCCAGACGACTTGGTGGTCGTCGTAGAACACGGAAATCGACCTCGGGCGATTATGGCAAAGGTGGCTGGAGAGATACCTGGGGCCTGCGGAAGGGAGACACAATAGCTGACGTGGCATAACTATGCCGTGTTTCCGAAATGACTGCCGATGGTTGTCTATGCTAGAGCAATTGTTTTTCTTATGGATGTACACTAATTTACCATCGCTGCTCGTCGTTTTCCTCATTGCTATCGTTATTGTCGCCATGATCGTCATCGCCATCGTCGTCGTAGTCATTATCCATGGATCGCTACAATCGTCTTCAGTAAGATAAACACACTGGAAACGTAGCCGCACAGACATAGGAAACCTAGGCGGCCTCTTTCTAAATTGCACTATCAGCAGGGCATCGTCATGTCCATGGCACCTTAGCGTCTTTGCTTCCAGACCTTCCCATGTCTTATATTCTCGCGTCTCTGAAGACCACCTTCCGCTGCTCGGGATTCATTTGGCGCTGGGAGATATATCGTTTTTCACCTTCAAAGCCAAGCGCCTCCGAAGTGCACTTGAGCTAATCAAGAAGGTCAATATCGGGCTGCTGGCCTGTGAAGTCTTGAGGTCCCTGTCCAAAAAGCTGAGAGGTCAAAGATTTGAGACGAAATTGAGATTTTTTGAATGATAAACATTGATTCACAAGCTCTAATAAGGAACCAGCTACTCTTGGTTCCATTTTAGTTCTTAAATTTAGCCTGTACCAGAGTGTATTGCTCTGGACCCACTGAATATAAACCAGTTTCCTACGGTATTCTGGACGTGAGATCCGATCGACAAAATTCCCTTTCGATTTACGGAATTGACTGTTAGGCCGCCCTATCGTTGAAGTCCGAGTCCGGCAGTGGCGGTTCAGCGTCTTTAATCGCCTTGATGGCTCCAGTCATTCTGTCAATCGATGGCATTGCCTCCTCGAGTGATTTGAAAATCTTAGTAACGGCCAAGTTTCTCAGATTCTGCAAGATCGACTCCATCAGGGCTTCTACTTTGCCCGCCTCGCGGACCTTCTCGCGGTAGAAATCAACGAATGCCGACCAGTTTCTATCCTCACTTCTCTGCTTCATTTCTTTTCTGATTGCGTTGAAGATGTATCCAATTCGCTTCGCCTGGTTGTTGCAAAGTTCGAGAAATGCGTTCACATACCCCGCGAACTTCGTGTTAGGTTCATCTCTGACAACCTTGACAACATCCAAGACTATTGGGAAAGAATCTCCCACTCTGTGAATAGCGTTTGGAAGATCGTTAATGTCCTTGATTATCTGGAAGAGCTTTTCGAGCCTCTCGAATATGGCGATGGTTGATGCAGCCGTGCTGGAGGTTTCCATCTTGAGATGCAGTGCGTGTCCGAGTGACGTGAAGGCTTTGCGGCTAGAAACTTGACGACAAATCTTGTTAGAAAGAAGGAGAGGTAGCAATCGTACGCAAACCGCCTGCAGCCGCTGGGTGGGATGCATGGCGCTTCCTAGATGTAGTTAAGTCGCAGCGTTCAGCTGTCAGTCGTGTGTTCGTCATCAAAGAAGTAAGCCCGTGGCCTATGCATGTTGTGCGTACAATTGGTATCATGGTCATCACAATCAGGCTCTCGAGGAACAAACTTCCAAGGCCGAGTGAGGTGATAAACAACGTGCATCAACATCATTGGCTCATTGACTGCATGTTGACCGTGCAGAATAGAGGCTATGCGAGCCATCCTGCATTGTAAATAAATCACAGGAGCAATGTCAGACTGGGAATCTGACATGCATACGAAAAGTTGATGCGGGGTAGAGAAAAGCACGCAAGCACACCACTTTTGTTGGTACCTCATGTTCAACTCGGGAGGAGTACCCGGCTTCAATGCGAGCCAACGTTTTAGAAATCGTGGCGTATGTGTTCAAAGTCCCTTCACCCATGGAAAGATACGTCAGAGGCCTGTGATATTTATCTCCTGCTGTAGATTCATCGAGATCGTAGGGCTGCTCATATCCGGCTTCTCCAGTGCATTCTATGCGCTGGTGTGCTTGCTGCTTTACGTAGCCAGATAACCCGTCTCCTAATTTGCAACGTTCCCCAGCACAAGCTGGCTTATCTTCATCAGCGCGGGTCCAGGACAAAGTTGGAAGACGCATGCACAGAGCCCCGATGAGGGCAAACTAACCAAAGAGGGGTGACTTACGTCTGGCTAGGCATCCCAGCAACGGTTGCCTCACAGCCTGGTCTGCCATTTCAGGCGAACCATCGAGTTCGAGCGAAGCAGTACGGTACTATATTTTCGTGCCTTAATTCTGCAGTTTTTCTCGCCCACCCGCAATCATATTGCCGGCGTATTTGGTGTCTAGGCATCCTTCGTACTACATTCGCGGTCGTCAAACAAGCTTGGCCCGATATACAGGGGACACTCCGACGCGTTGATGCTAGCCTCAGGACAAACTGAAGGAACCAACTACGATATACATGAATCCCGGAAAGTCCGAGAAGAGTGGAGAGGGGAAGGGCCCGCGAGAAAATGAGAATGAGACACGACAAAATAAGTCACGGAAGCGTCCAGGGGATTCATCGAATCCCTCGAATAAGCGCCCTGAGAACAACGGCGCGTATAGAATCCACCGAAAAAATCGAAAGTATCCCGACATTTCCTACATAGGTCCGGGGGGGTATCAGTTGCCCGATCACATGGCAGAGTATTTATACTCCCATCCACCACCACCACCGCCACCACCGCCGGAAGCGAAACCAAACCCACCACCCAAAGTGCGTCCACTGGCAACATCACAACCACATCCATATCCCGCAGCACCTCCGCAACAACCCCGAACAGGCAGGAATATGAACGGGGCATGGTTTCCACCTTTCCACCAACCTGGATATCGGCCTGTTCCGCATCTGAATGTTGCGCCAGGTTGGTGGAACGGCGTGCCCCCCGCCCACTTGGTGCTCAACGTCCCAGTCAACCAGCCACCTGCCCCGCCGCCATATCCTTATCCTCATCCGCTGCCACAAGCTCCTTACGTTCATCAGGGTCCTCCGAGATATGGCCAAGGTTTCCAAGAACCTCATTTCGCCCCTGTGTTTCGACCGAAACCACGCCAGCCACGAATTGAAGACATGCCTCCGTGTGTTGACTGCGGCATAGGGCTGGTTCAACAACAGGTGCGAGACTTGCTCAGCGACAAGGACCACGAGAAATCCAAGAAAGCGAGGAGAAGGAAGGAGCGAGCAGCAGCCGCAGCACAAAAGGATGCCATGGCGAAGAACGTGGCGTTCGTGCGCGATGAGTTCGGGAGATTGTTGGAGGATAGTGTCAGGGATGTCATGATGCGACGTCGGGACCGTTCGAGAGATCTGGACATTGATCCAGAGCCACATCGGAGAGCCATTCCGCTGGAGCATCGCCGATCAAAAACGCCTGTAGCAATCACCCAGGACCTCTGGGATTCATTGGAGAGGGGCCGGGCTCTGGAGCAGTCAGAATCGACTTTGCAACAAATTACCGAGTTGATTAGTCGAACTCGAGGGCTGCAACTTCAATCTTCGAAAGGTGATACCGAGGACGAGCGTCAAAAACAATTGGAATCTCTTCAAGCTCAAATCGATTCGTTGGAAGCGAGAACAGTGCCATACGAGCACAGCCCCGAGCTGATTATGGATCACCCTACATTCCCAGATGCTCGTCTCGCTGAGGCACGGCAACACTTCGGACGCACTCACAGTCAGCCTCCTCGCGGCCGCCAGCATGAGAGGTACTTTATGAATCAGAGGGCTCGCACACCTCGGTCGCGCAGCCGACGGAGGCCGTACCATTTTGTGGGCGAGGAATTACACTCTCCCTACGACGATGGACTTTATTCAGACAACTACGAAGGACTTCCCGAGCTGCGTCGTAGGCCTCCTCGACGATATCACATACCGTTTGCGCCCGAAGTTCCGGATTACTACGAATCTTAGGCTTGAAGAGTTTGATTGTACATTTTGGCTGGAAATCCTGTATATTTGTTGCCCTAGTTGAAGAGAAATGAGAACTTAATATCTGAACATTGACTCCCTGCCCAAGCTGTGTACTCGACAAGACAGCCTGGATGTCAGAAGCCCGGAGAAATCCAGGTGTTTTGACGAAGACAATGATACTGAATCTCAACTACTGTACTTCACAAGAGGTTTCGGACTGAGATGTGACTTAATGTGGGCGATTTCGCTTTGCCGAGCTCCAGACAATCAAGGATGGCAGACATAGACGTAAAGGATCAATTTGTTCATCATATTGATATCAACCTGTAAACATTACTCAAACCCCATAATTGACAATGCCAAACGCCACTAATGAAGTCCCAGGATATCTAGAAAAAGCATCTACCACTGCGTCTCCATCCACCTAACCATCTTCTCAACAAGCCCGCTCCCCACAACATCCCATCCCTCTCCAACAGCAGGACTCCTCTCTCCCGTCCGCTGCGTCTCAAATACCAATCCCTCACGACCAGGCCTGTCATTGTCGTACTTCTCCTCAAAGAAGCGCAGCAGCTTGTACGTCGGGTTCCTCTCTGGGTCGGGGTCCGAGTCGCGCAGGCGGCGCACCCACTCGCGCTGCGAGACGATCTGGAACTCGAGCCCGGCGGCGCGGAGGGCGCGCAGGAAGTCGAAGGTCCAGTGGAAGAGCGTTGGGTTCTGGACCTGGTAGACAAGGCTGAGGTCCGCGTCGTCAGGGGAGTCGGGGGGCGCGCCGCAGGAGGAGCAGCGGCTGCCGGTGAGGTTGGCGAGTTGGAGGACTGCGAGAGCCATTTTGTCGGCGGGCATCCATGACGGAGTCTGTGAATATCGTTAACATGGTGTTCTTGGTATTTCCTGTGCTATCATGACTTACCTCATCAAGAGCAGGCAGCGCCTTAATCACCTTGGCACTTCGAATCATCAACGGAATCGCCTCCGTCTGGTTCCACACACCACCCTCGGAATCACCCACAATCTGTCCCAAACGCAGCACGCGCGCTGTCATACCGGTCTTGGTCGCAGCCGCCTTGACGACGTGCTCCGTCACAACCTTGGACCGCGCATAGCCCATGTTCTGCGCGTGCTCGAGGTTCTCCACATACGTCTCCTTCACACGCGCCGGAATGGGCGTCCCCGCGGCTGCCGAGATGGATGAGCAGAAGTAGAACCGCGCAGGGTTGACCGTCTCTGTGCCGAGGCAGAAGTTGAGCAAGTTATGCACGCCGCGGATATGCTGCGCCTCGAAGCTCGCGACGCCGAGGTTGAAGTTGACGGCCCAGGCGGAGTGAATGACGGTCGTGAGCGTTTTGCGCAGCTCGGCGGCCGCCTCGGGGGCGAGGCCGAGGTCGGCTTGGCCAAGGTTTGTCGGGAGGTACTTCACCTTGGCCTTCTCAGCGTCGGAGAGGACGAGGCCCTTGGGTGCGAGCGAGGCGAGCACGCGGGACTCGGCTTCGGAGGGGGAAGAGGCGCGAGCAAGGCAGTAGACTGTCTTGACGTAGGGCTGGCGCACAACCTGGGAGAGGAGGTGCGCGCCGAGGGAGCCGGTGGCGCCGGTCAGGACGACGGTCTCGCCGTCTGGGGTGATGCTGCCGGGTTTGCGCTCGCTGAAGTCGGAGTACTTTGCAATGAGCCTCCTCATCACCTCAATCTCGTCCTCGGCCTCGGCGGCCTCGCCGGTGCGGAGGGAGTGGACATGTTTGGCGAGGGCGACGACGTTGGGGAACTCGAAGACGACATTCTGCCCGAGGGTCTTGCCGCCGAGGTTGACGCCGCGCTGGATGTGGCCCCGGGCGGTGCTGGCCTGGAGGCTGTCGACACCGGCCTCGAAGAAGTCGGTCTCCTTCTGCAGGGCCTCGAAGCCGAGCTTGCTGCGGAAGAGGTCGAGGAGGTGGTCCTCCAGCTGGGGCAGGTCGAGGGTGACGAGCTCGCCGCCGGCGACGTCGTCCGTGGGGGCCTCGAAGCGGCGGTAGACGTCTTCGATGAGGTCGGCGAACTGCTTGTAGAAGGCGGCACGAATGACGGTGCCCTTGTCGGTGCGAGGGTATTCCGTGCCAATGTCGACGACCTCGATCATTTCCGGGGAGACGCGGCCGAATGCCTCGGCGCGCGCGTTGGCCTGCTCGATAACCGGGCTGAGGGTCTTGAGGATCTCCTCCTTGGACAGGTCCTTGGCGTTCTCGCTGGGAATGATGATTAGACCGGGGATGGACTTGCCCACGCCGAAGACGACGACCTCCTGGACGAGCTCGTGCTCGCGGATGTGGTTCTCGTACGGGATGGGCAGGACCTTCTCGCCGTTGACCAGGGTTACGCGGTCATCGAGACGGCCGAGGTAGCGCCAGGCGTCGGGGATGGTAGGATGCGGGACGAAGGTATCGCGGGTGCGGTATGAGTTGGGAGCTGGGTCGTCCGAGTTGGACATGACCTTTGACGGGAGGCCATCGAGAACGACGCACTCGTAGACGTCACCTGCGATGGGGATCATGCGCAGCCATGGCTTGGCCGAGGCGAGGGGGCGCATGTAGTTCCAGTACTTGTCTCCGGGCTCACGGAACGAGGTCATGAGCTGGCCCATCTCTGTTGCGCCGTAGTGTCCGACGAGATACACACCCTCCTCGACGAGACGGTCACCGAGGTCATCGGGACAACTGCTGCCGCCATACAGCACCAGCTTAAGCTTCTTCAGTGCCTCAATGCCGCCCTCAGTCTCTGCGAGCAGCTTCAAAGCGTACGGCACGCAGTGCAAACTTCCGGGCTCCGTAGCGGCCATGGCCTTTACTAGCGTGGTCCCCGAGAGTGGCAGGTTGGCGTTGTAGATGGCGATCCTGTGTCCAGCGACGATGGCGCGGAAGAGCGTTGAGATGCCATGGTTGTGGAACAGCGGCAGCGTCAGGAACGCGCGGTAGGGGATGCCGCTAGAGTAGTTGGAGACACAGGCGGCGTGCGTCTGGAAGATGGGCTTGGGCAGCCCCGTCGACCCGGACGAGTGCACGATGAAGGAGATGCGCTGGGAGGCGTTGGGGTGCGAGAAGATGGGGAAGCGCTCGCCCGAGGGCGTGGGCAGGTCGTAGTCGACCCTGTCGAGAATGCTGAACGATGAGATGGGGTACTGCTCGCTGATTTCGGAGGCTATGCTGCTGTAGCGGTCTGAGATGACGATGCGGTTGCAGTTCGTCTTCTTGAGGAGGTTGACGTAGGCCTCAGGGGAGAGACGCGTTGAGAGGTAGAGCACCGCGAAGCCCATCCTTGACAGGGCAAACATGGTGACTACATAGTTGATATCTGAGTTGGCAAGAAGCGCGATAACCTCTGCCTGGGCTGAGTTTGGGTTCTGGTCATGGTGAGTATTACAGACGCTGGGGATGGTCTCAGTGAGACAATGTAGATACATACCTCAGGGAGGAGCCCAGCTTGGGCATATTTGCGCGCGGCTTCATCGGCAAACCGATCAAGGTCCTTGGCGGTGTAGTTGACATAATCGTCTCTTCCACGGGCCGTTGCCGGGTATGCCAGAACATCGACATCTGGTGCCTCCTCTACCCTTCTCAAAAGAAGGTCTGTGACGGTTCTGGGTTGCTCGACGGGCTTGACAGTCTCGACGATCCCGACCGTCGGCTTCTCGGAAGTGAGGAGTGACCTCGTCGCCACGCCTTCCGTGTGAATTGCCATGGCTGACAAGCTAAGGTATGAGAATGAGGGAGGTAAATGAAAGGATGAGTGAGAATGAGCTCAATCGGGGATCATGCAAGTGAACGAACTTGAGAGAGAAAACGAGCCGGTATTAAAGTCTTCGACATTGAGTCGCCAAAGTACTCATCCAATTCATCCGCGGCGCAACAGTGACTTGAAGACGGTTTTGGAGAACAGAGCCAGAGTCCAGAAGCAAGCCTCTAATATCCTTTCACCATCTTCTGCACATCCAGGCAGCCCCCCATGTCCTTTCCCATGTTCGTCTGGTTCCTAACAAACACGTACTTCCGTCCCTCCTGTTCGCGGTGCTTTGCAGCTAGACAGCCACCTAGCCCAAACACCCTCGCCCCCGGTGGCAATGGAAAATTACCGTCCGCGCCTGTGCTGTGCCTATGCTGCTCACAGCAATCTCTCAAAGGGGTCACAGGTGCGTGCCGAGACAACCGACGGAAAAGCACACCGGGCCCTGGGAGACACGGAAAAGCACCACACCGGCTACCGGCCGAGATGCACGGGCCAATTCCGGTGAGCCATGTGCCGGTGACTTTCACCCCCTTCCCGTCTTCCCGTTGCCCTCCTCCGAGTCGACCGGATCGGAAGCTGGGAGTATTTCCGACTGATGGCTGGGTCTCTGTGGAGGAATCCGCCGAGTTGTCAAAACACGCGGGGAGATGTGCGGGGGGAGTCGGACGATGTTGCTGTTGGAGGGTCACAGTTGCGGGGTTTTGCCAGTTGGAGGAGAGGGGTATCATTGTTTATTATGAGAAGGCTTCTGGCCATCGCGCGCGGAGAGACGGGCACGAATGAATAATTGTAGTATTGCTTGTTGTTGAGAATTTGTTCATTTACTTCTGAAGAAAAGATGTCTCAGCACTTTTACGACGAAGCAGAGAACCTCGTTCTTGATGCCCTCGAGAGCTTGGTGCTGCAACACTCAGGCCTGACCTTTGACAAGTCTAAGAAGAGTACGTGACCCTCACCTCATGATAGCGACTTTCATTCTTCAAACACTAACGATTCATGATGAAATAGCTGTCTGGCTCACCAATAATGACTCCCAAAAAGTCTCCATCCTCTCCGGAGGCGGCGCCGGCCACGAGCCCGCGCACGCCGGCTTCGTCGGCGACGGCATGCTCACCGCCGCCGTCTCAGGCTCCATTTTCGCCTCTCCCAGCGTCGCGCAGATCCTTTCCGGCATCTCCCGTGTAGCCTCCCCCGCCGGCGTCCTGCTCATCATCAAGAACTACACCGGCGACGTCTTCCACTTCCACCTGGCTGCCGAGAAGGCGAAGGCCAGCCTCGGTGTGCCCGTCGAGGTGCTCATCGTCGGCGACGACGTGTCTGTCGGCCGCAAGAAGAGCGGCAAAGTCGGACGGCGCGGGCTCGCGGGGACGGTGCTGGTACACAAAATCCTCGGCGCGTACAAGGAGACGGGCGCGTCGTTGGCGGATGTGTTGAAGCTGGGCAAGACGGTGACTGAGAACTTGGTGACGGTTGGGGCGTCACTGGAGCATGTGCATATTCCTGGCCGCGAGGCCGCGGCGCCGTCGACAGGGGATCAGGTTGAGCTTGGCATGGGTATTCACAATGAGCCGGGGTGCCAGGTTCTCAAGCCTAGGCCGGAACTGCCTAAGCTGATTGACCAGATGTTGACACAGCTTCTGGATCCCAAGGACTCCGACAGAGCCTATGTTGACTTCTCCGACGCAAAGGATGTTGTGGCGTTGGTAAACAACCTGGGTGGTGTTTCGCCGCTTGAGTTCAGTGGAATTACTGCCAAGGTCGTCAATGCTCTCGGTAAGATTTGGCCCCCGTGATGATGACAAGGGAAATTGCTGATTGTTCAAAGGCGCCAAGGGACTTAAGCTGGCTCGTGTCATTTCGGGAACGTACATGACGAGTCTCAACGGCCCCGGCTTCAGCATCACCCTGCTCAAGGCCACCCCTGACATCCTGAAGTACATCGATGTCAGCACCGACGCAATCGGCTGGGCATACTCCCCACGCAATGAGACGGCCAGCGACCCCAAGCAGCGGGTCACCGAGAGCGCGGACGCCGGCCATGGAGCAGACGGCGCCAAGAGCGGAGTTGAGTGTATGTTGAAACACCCACCTTCGAGCCTTATTCCCCAACTGACAATCTTTATACAGTGAACGTCGACGTCTTCAAGAAGGTTGTCTCTGAGGCAAGCAAGCGCATCGAACAAGCCGAGCCCCAGATCACCGACCACGACACCAAAGTCGGCGATGGCGACTGCGGCGTTACCCTCCTGCGCGGCGCCAAGGCCGTCTCCAAGTACGCCGCCTCCGCCGCCCTCACTTCCGACGCCGTCCGCACGGCCATCGACTTGACCAATGTCATCGAGGACAACATGGACGGCACCTCGGGCGCCATCTACAGCATCTTCTTCGCGGCGCTGTCGTCGGAGCTGCGCAAGGCGAGCGCGGGCGTGCTCGACACGAAGGCGTGGACGAAGGTGGCTGTCGGTGCGCTGGGGACACTGCAGCAGGCGACGCCGGCTAGGCAGGGAGATCGCACGCTGTTGGATGCGTTGGAGCCGTTTGTGAAGACGCTGGAGAAGACAGGTAGTGTGGGTGAGGCTGTAAAGGAGGCAAGGAAGGGGGTGGAGGCTACGAAGGGGATGGCTGCGAGCTTGGGTAGGGCGGTGTATGTGGAGGAGTCTGCGTGGGGGAAGGTTCCTGACCCGGGAGCTGAGGGTGTGTTGGCTATCTTGGAGGGACTTGAGGCGGCGACGTCTTAGCTGAGGTCACGATGATGTTGAATATGTTGGCGGAGCCAGAGTTGTAAATATTTGAAGGTACAAGCTAATGCGTTTGATGATGATTGTAACACGTCTTGATTGATAAGACTGGGTCTTTCCAAGGATCATACATCCAGCAAATATCGACTGCGCCTGGGCAATACCGTGTCTCGCCTGATATCAAAGTACACATTTCGCCATCTATGCAATAACCAGATCTTCTCCTACGACAAGGGTGATGTTTAGAATCTTAGTGAGTCGTCATTTAGCAATGCTTCCAAGCCCCCAAAGCCAGACGTGACCTGCGCAGGAAAGTTTAGTCAAAGGTTCGCAGATACATACATCGAACAACAACTTACCATGGAATCGAATTGACCCCAGCTGGTCATGTCAGCTAGAGAGCTACTCGGGCTGGCATCGAACCCCACGAAGTCCTCGGTGTGAGCAACGTCCGAGAAGTTGATTCCTGCTAGGTGATCAGGCTGTTGGTTGTGGACATCTTCTGCCGCACGAGCTGCCAAAGAACCGCCACCATTTTGGTTATTATGGACTGGAGGGCTGTGGAGGCGTTCCGTCTGCCTCAGAGCCTCCGTCCGCAGCTCCTCCAGCACCAGACAGTACCGCGCGGCCAGCTGAGACTCGTTGTCCGCGAGCGTGGCGAGCTGCGTCTGGCACCGCGTCGCGGCGGCGAAGTAGGATTGCCAGGTCTCTGCCGGGGCAGTCCGCTGCTGTATTGTGTAGACGTAAAGAACGACGACGGCGGAGAAGGCGAAGTAAGAGGTGAACTAGATGAGTGTTAGCAGGAGTCAAGAAGAAGACTTAGGGATGGCTGACCCAAAATGCACGGAACAGCTGGCCTGCCTGGATCAGGTCGTTCACTGTATCTACAACATGCATGGCCGCGTCCAAGCACGCCTGGACGCTGTCGCCGGCTTGGTCCTTATGCGGTACGCTACGGCGACGGCTCTTGCCGTTCCGCTGTAACCTCGCAAAGTTGCTGAGGAGGAACGGTCGGTGGGTAAGTATCATGGCGTGCCAGTAGGCTAAATTCAAGACGTTTCTCTGTCGTTGGAATATTGGTATGAGCAGGGCCATGTTGATGCCGTCATCCAGGAACTGCGAGAGCTCGGCGCGCCATTGCTTGAGGTTCTGCGAGTACTTTGCCGCCAAGGCGCAGCGGTTGGAGAATGAGGAGGGGCGAATGGAGTACAGATCTCGTAAGATCATGCTCACTATTCGTGAAAGCCTACATCGAGTCAGTGTCTCATGCAACACACATGCGGGACGGTCCGCACTTACTTGACGTGAGCCACGGGTGCCAGCATGAGCGACTGCCCGCGTCCCATGCGGGGTGTGATGTGGTCCGCATGCAGATCGCCGTCCTCCGAGCACGACGGGAGTTCCTGGTCGATGTCTTCATCGTGGAACGTCCGCGGCCGGCCCAACGCGGCGCTGAGATAGTTGTCGAGGCTGTAAGCGCACCAGAACGTGCGCCGACGACACTCGAGCTCGATGTAGTTGTACGCGCCCGCCGGGTCGGCGTGGCGGTTCCTGTTGAGGCCGATGGCGAGGGCCAGGTGCCCGACGGTGCCAAAGAGACTCCAGCAGTGGTTGATGCGGGACTGTGATAGTAGCCAGAAGCACTGGCATAAGCGAGCCTGTACACTGGCTAGGCGGACGGCACCGCGCTCTTTGGAGAGTTGGTGATCTGCAGCCAAGAAATATCGAGCGCTGGGTCGGGTGTGTTAGACAAGGGGTTTTGGTTTGTGACAAACATGCGTGGCGGGTGCGACGACGGATATGATGTGTTTCCCAAATAGAGGGCAGTGAAAGCAAACATGAAACTTACCTGACGTCCGCGTTTTCACGGGTCTGGGTGGTGACCATGTACTCCTGGGCCTGCGCAAACACCATAAATAGAACGGCCCTCCGCGCGGGAGCGTCCTCCTGGCTCTTCATCGCGCCGTTGGTGGCATAGAACTCTTCAAGCCAGCCTTCGACGGTGGGGCGATGGAGGAAGCGGTGCGTTGGCACGGCAAAGTCAAAATATCTCTTGAGCAGCGTTGTGGCCTCATCCTTGGACAGCAGGACGCAGAAGGCGCCGCTGGGGTCAAAGTCAGGCAGAGGGGCATCGCCAAAAGTGAAAATGGAGGAAGCTTGTGAGAAGGAGACGGCCTGGTGTAACCTCTTCTGAACCCTCAATAAGAAAGACACACCAGATGAGGGGCCGACATAGTGGCCCTGGAGGTCTGTCTGCGTAGGTTCAGGAGACGCCCGCGAAGGAGGCTCGGCTGTCCCCGGGCCAACGCTGCCAATGACAAGATTCGATCCGTTCATGATACTTTCCTCTTGGTGGTGGTCATGCTCATGGTCAACATCAGGCTCTCCGACGTCGACGACGATGGATGCCATCAGGGCATCCTCGCCAGCCGCAGACGAGCCGGAGACGGCACCACCAGCACCAGCGGAATTGCTGCTGTTCGAGCTGTTTCCATGCGTTCCCGCAGGCGGCGGCACGGAGACGTCGAGGCCGTCGAGGTCCATTCGGGCGACATCCTCCCGAGTGGCCACGGGCGGCTGGCGCCCGCGTGCATAAGACGCGTTGTACGTGCAGTGGGACTCGGTGCGGATGCACAACTCGCACGGCTGGATTCCCGTGCAGCGGATCTTGCGCTTCTTGCACCTGTCGCAGGCCCGGGTGACGCGGACGCGTTCCTTGTCGCGGTGGCGCCGACGTCTGCCGCTGTCTGGCAGAGGCGTCGTGTTGGACGGGTGTGTCAGGGGCGGAGAAGCCAGTTGCTGGGTGTTCCCGTTGCCGTTGGTATTAGTGGTGTTGATGCTTGATCCGTTGATGGTTCCGTTGCCGTTGATGGAGCTTGTGCTGTGGTGTCGTTGGCCGTGGCCGTGGCCGTGGTTATCCAGGACATGCTGGTGATGGTGTGAGTGGGAATGGCGGCGGTTCCCGCCATTGATGGTGCTGCTGCTGCTTGCGGCAACGTTGATGCTGCTGGCATTGCCGATGTTGCCTGTGCTCCCGATGCCGATGCCGACACCGGAGCCTTCGTCAGAGTCCAGGTCCATTGCCGGAACCTCAGCCTAGCTCTGCTCTTCTCCGTCAAGGCCCAGAGGGCGGAGGAGGCGGGCAGACGGACGGACGGCGGAGCGCGGATGCGGGTGCGGTTGTGCAGTGCCCGGTTCAGCCCCCAGCAACGCAAACTAACAGCGAGCAATTTGGCGCGGCGGCGGCGGCGGCGGCAGACTCCCCTGATCCTGCTGCTGCTGGAGACACGGAAACATGGCCCTCGAGCACACGCAGACTCAGAGTGGGAAATGGGTGGAAGGGGGAAAGAGAGGGACCCAGGGCGGGAACGTGGAGGAACGGAAATGTCACCTCATTCTTAATCCTTTTGGGAATGGGGAGACAATGCGGGGTACCCGGCCGCCCCCATTTCTTAGTCTCCCCCGGTTGGGACGGGCATCCTTGCGGGACATGGCTATGCTCTTGCGGGGAGATGCCCCGGGCGCCCGAGTCGAATGATCATGTTTGGTTTTCAAAGAATGGTGGTATTGGCACGAGGAGCAGACTGGATTGGAGGGAGGGGCATATGCGAAGAGTCAAGGGTTTTGTCTGTGTCTGTACAGTGAAGTGTGTTGGGGACATGGGGAAGAGGAAGAACACGAGATCCCGGAGATGAGCCTGTGTTTGGGTGTAATAGGGCCACAGGGATGAAGGTCGCCCTCTTCAGCCTCAGAAACGTGGAAGCAAAGGAAGATTGTTCTAGAGCTGCTTCCGGCGAGTAAGTCATTTCAGAACAACCAGGGATCTGCAGACGCACGCACCAACATGAACCAAGTGAGTCTGGGGTAGGTAGCCTACGGGGTTATATATATCCAGACGGGCGAGGAGGTGGCTTGTTTAATCCGGTTTTTGTCTGTTTCTGTTGGCGGTAGTTTGACGAGGTCATCAGTAAGAAGGCGTGTTAATTGCTGGGTTTGTTCTACTATCAAGATGCTCATCAAACTCTGAATTCATGACAACGTTTCTGATAATAGAAATCGATCCATTTAAAAGATCGCAACCGCGTTGGGAGGACTAGCAACGCCTCCAGGGACCTAACGGTCGCGAGTTAATAACAAATTCATCTTCACCTCGTCTAATGAAGCCAGCCAGGGTCACAAAACTCACCTTCAATGGCACGCTGCTCACGAAAAACGTCCACCTCCCGAGCTCCTGGCACTTGACACTCAACGCCTCGAGATCAAACATCTCCCCAATCGGCAGTCCCCATCCGCCCAGCAGCCACTGATGCAGCAAACCTCCGCTCTGCATCTCCTCCTCCCACGCCTCGCCCTTCCACACACCCCCAACGGCGGTATGAGGCCCCGCGATGGGCGCCCTCTCGAAGCTCGGCGCGTCGCCCGCCACGGCCGCAAACCCAGTCTCCCAGATCCACCGCAGCACGTCCTTGGTCGGCTCGACGCCAAGGAAGTCGGGGCTCGCGCGCGCGGCGACGGCCTTCTGCGCCGCGTCGTCTTTGGCGTTGTAGCCCGCCGTGAAGCCTGAGCGGATGAGCAGAATGTCGCCGGACTGGAACGTGACGTTCTGCTCGGCTGCGACCTGCCTCAGGTGCTCGAGGGTGATGTCGCTGCTCGTGAAGGCGTTGAGCGGGAGTGCGTGCCGGGCGCAAAAGCTTGCGTAGTCGAGCAGGACGCCCCGGCCGACGATGCCACCCTTCTCGACCCAGGCTTTTTTGTTTATTAGTTAATGAAACAAATGCAGCGCAGCGCAGAGACCGCAGCGCGACACGACTCACCATCGATGCCGATCTTTTCGGGATTTTCCAGGTCGTCTTGAGTCGTGTTGTTGTAGTACCGCTTGGCTTTCTGGTACCCTTCGTCTGAAGCGTTAGCTGCTTGATCCTTGTTTATGTCCTGCTGCCCTGAAGCATCATCGCTAAATACCGTAGTGCCTGAACCCGTCCCACTGGCTGCTGCACTGCGTGTTGAAGTGCAAGATGTCGTCGTTGACCGTCCTCTTCTCCCCGTTGGGATGCGCCCGGTTGACAAGTCTCGATTCAAACGGCGCCCGATCGAAGCTCGGCTGTGAAGGGTTGGTCAGCGACCAGTCCAGCGACACGCGGTCACCGGTCTGGATCTCTGATGCTGCTGCAGCGGCGACGATGGCTGGGGTCAGAAGGTTCAGCGCCCCTAAGCGATCGTCTTTGCCATAGAGACCCCACGCGTTTCCTGGAGGACCATTGGGGTCCAGGGGCAGAGACGAGAAGGGCGGTCGGGGTGGTAAACTAGAAGACATGATGAGAGAGGTGATTTTCGCAAAGTGAAAGCAAACTGTTGGAGATGAGAACGAAGATGAGGTGGACACTGAATATGTGCAAGTCAAGACGCCGAAAATCGCTATCGGGGTGAAATGCGCCGGCGTCGGGGAGCCGGCGCCCACTGCTACGCCCGACTTAAAACCGCTACAGAGCGGATTTGTTTCCTGTCAAAGGCCGGACGGGGCCATCAATCAAGCTCCCGTCTCCTGTCATTTATCTCGTGTCCTTGGAAATAAAACTCAATTTGAGTTGGTTTCATTAAATGACAGTAGCACAGTTTCTATTTCTACCGCCCTTCATGTCAAGTTCCATTCTGTCTGACTTCATGTTGTCTCAGTAAATGTACCTAAAGTTCATGTTCTCCTGATCCGTCAAGTCCCCAAACGCAGTCGCGTCCAAGCCCACCTCGGCAACTTCACCCTGCGCCCGATCGCGCCGCTCATTCTCCCACTTTAACAGGAAGCGCAGTGCAATGACGATGACAACTTCAAGCAGATGTGCTACAATCATGCTCCAGATGCCAAGCTCGTACTTGGGCGCCTGGTCGGACTTGTAAAAGAAGGGACCGGCAATGTTCCCTACGCAGTAACCCAAGAAGAGGCATGCTGATGTGACGACCTTTTTGGTGTGTCCCGCAATGTTTGCTGTTTGGAGTGAGAGGAGCAGCACGAATGAAGCGTTGATGGATCCGGTCAACTGGAAAATCAAAATGAGCTTTTTGCCGCGGGAAACTCCACTGGACATGCTGGAGTGATAAGAACTCACGTAGTAGCAGATAAGTCTCCCGACTTGCTGGTCGTCGGGCACGAATCGTAGTCCAAATGCGCCCGCGACGTTGGGGAGTAAGAACAGGACCAGCATGAAGCATCGATTGTTAGGAGGGAGCCTGTCATTGATGAACACGCATGCCAAGATGGCGACGAAAATAAGAACTCCATAGGGGATTTGGAGGACGGCAGTAATAACTGGAACAAATTAGCCATAACACAGGATGTTATCACAGGTGACAGATACGCACGCGTAGAAAAGTTGAACCCCTTGATAATCAACGTCCCAAAGTTCGACGTCCCCCCGTTCACGATGGCCTGCAGCAACGCAATCATAAAGAAGAAGTACAGCTTGAAGTCGGTGAACGCCTCCCGAACCTGGTACAGCTTCAAAGTCTTGTTCTCGACGCCGGTCTGGTTCTCCCTCAGCCGCTCAATCACGATCTTCTTCTCGCGCTGCGAGAGTGCCTTGCTCGTGATGGGGTTATCCGGGAGGAAGACGGCGATGACAACGCCCCAGGCGCAGCAGAGGGCGCCGACGATGATGAACTCGTACTTCCATGATGCCAGGGCACCCTTGATATTGCCGATGCCGTAGCCGAGCAGGCCCCCGAGGGCGATACCGATGCCGTTGGCAGTGTACCACAGGCCGATTTTGATGGGTTGTTCGCGGCGGGTGTACCACATGCTTTCGCGCTGTTATTTGAGTCCCTCAAGTCGGCGAGACATAGAGGAAGAACTGTACCTAGTGATGATCATGAAGGCAGGGTCAGCGCAGGCCTCTGCTGCACCGCTTATTGCTCTTAACACGGCCAAGACTGTGAAGTTGGGCGCGACGGCCTGGAGCATGAGAAAGGTGCCCCATGCGAAGATGTTGGTACCCAAATACTTTGCGATGGGAAACCTCTGCAACAAGAAATTTGTGGGAAGAGCCCAGATGAGAAAACCGAAGTAAAAAACCGAGGATAGCCAGCTGTACTCAGTACCTTTTAACCCAAGGTCTTTCTGGATGCCAAATATGGCTGCGTAAGACAGGGTAGTCTTGTCAATCTTTTCATGTTCGTCAGATTTGGCCCCGGCCACAGGATCTCTTGGCAAGAGGCCAAGAGACACTTGACAGATAGACTTACGTAGAAGAAGGCGTAGCAGACTGAGATGTAGGGCAGAATCATCCAATCAACTTTGCGGACAAGCTTCCGGTCCTCTTCCGGGTCGATAGGGTCAAGGATCCCGCCCACGTTGTCGAAAAGTGCCAAGGCAACATCGCCTCCACTCTTGGAAAGCTTGAACTTTTGGAGGTCTGCTTCCTCTATATCCTCTAGTTGGGCTGCTGAAGGCTTTGTTTCGTGAATTTCCCCGGCATTGGATGTGGTTCGTCGCTGTGGGTGTGGGCTTTCGTCTGGGTTCATGGTGATTGGCATATCTGGTGACATTGTTTTAAAAAGGCAATTGATGCTAGAGCCAGTATCATCGAGGTACTGGATCATTGGACAGATGATGGTTATGAAGAGTCACATCTTTAAACGTTTGCTCACAATGGACGATGTAGTCCAGTCACACATGCTAGAGCATCGTCCCCAGGGAACATGGATAACACGGCACGAACACTCCGGGGAAAGCACGGGGAAGCGTCCAGCTACCCCAAGCGCTTCCGGATAGCTTGCCGGATGGATGCATATTGCAGTTGCTTTGGTCCACATAGTGTCACACTATCTCAAGACGCGTAAAGGCGATCAAAGTGCTTTTCCGTTGCACGTTTCCAAAGAAAGGTCCACATTGTTCATCATATCCAATCATGTATTCATAACCATCCCGCTATCTAGCCTTTACATGGGAGATCTACAGGGACTTCTCAATCTTGTCGATATCCGACAACAGCAGCGCATCCAGCGACTTCCACGTCGCTTCAGCGAGACGTCCCTTGAGCGGCAAACGGCCTCCCTCGAGTGCGCCAAAGCCGGCCTTCTGAATGATTCCCTCGCGGATGCCAATGATGCCGGTCTTGCCGATGAAGTCCTCCGCGCGGGACACGGCGTACTGCAGGCGCTGGACCTCCTCGAGGGTACCCTGCTCGACGGGGCGCTTCTCGGAGAGGGCGAACAGGCGCGAGACGGTCTTGGGATAGAAGGCGGCAAGGCCGTCGATGACGCCCGCGGCGCCGAAGAGTACGATGGGCGCGAGCTGCTGGCCGAAGCCGCTGTAGACGCGGAACTTGGAGTGGTCGATGCGCGGGTCGGAGGAGACTTGGAGGTGGAGGGAGACATTGCCGTGGGACCTGGGCGTGTTAGCTTTGTGAAGTGAGTGTCAACCGGTTGTGAGTCGAACATCTTGCAGCCCACAATCTTGGGGTGCTGGGCGAGGTCCTTGTACGTATCAGGCTCGACGAGCACGTTGTTTGTGACGCCGGGGTAGTTGTACCTATTCCAGTCAGCTCATGCTTCACTTTCAATGAGTGGTGCACTTACACAAGGATGGGCAGCGGGCTCTTGTCCGCAATCAAGTTGTACCACTCCTTGATGTTCTCCTGGTTCGCCGCCGTGCCAAAGTATCCCGGCACCAGGACCAGACCCCATTGCGCGCCGGCCTTGGCGTAGTCCTCCAGCCACTCGAGCGTCTCGTCGACGCCGTTCGTGAGCACGCCGGCCATGATGGGGTAGTCGGGGAACCCGGCCTCCTCGAGGCCCTTCTTGACACCGGCGACGAGCTCGATGCGCTCGGCCTTGTTCAGGTGAATGGCCTCGCCGGTCGAGCCGAGGAGGACCAGGCCGCGGATGCCATTCTTTGCGAGGTAGACGCTGTGCTTCACCTGCGTCTCGACGTCGACCTTGGGCTGGAGGGAGCCTGACGACGCGGAGGCGGGGTGGAAGAAGGTCGGGACGGGGACGAAGACGCCCGTGGGGGGTACTCTGACGTCGGCCATTGTGATGGATGAATTAACTCGGAAAGGAACAGGAATTGAGACGGAAGAATATGAGATGACGGGTATCACTTTTTTTGCTTTGCAGAGAATCTTCAGTTCCACGAATGTCAGTTTTGTTGACAGCAACCACCCCTCAATTGTACCACTCACGATGGGCGAGCAAACGTGTCAGAGCACCCCCGGTCTCGGTCCTCTCGGCAATTCCGCGAAGAGCCAGTCTGCGCTCCGGGTCCACCAGGATGGCGTTTCTCGGGGTGTGATGACGCGGGGGTGGAGACGCATGGCGTGAAGCAACATGGGGGGTAAACTCGCGCGGGGAACAGTCCGATACGCCGCGCCGCGTCGGACGCCATCGGCTACATGAGCGGCAGCGTTGCTCAGAAGCGCCGGAAAAGAGGTTTACCTAATGCTCTTCTCCGTAACGCGGATGGGCGGCGCCCCGAAGATGCGGAAACATTGCAGGAGAGGGACAACTGACGACAGCCTCAAACTGGGGATATAAGATGAGCCTGTGAAATTTTGTTCATGGGGCTTTCTGGAGTGTGACATATCACACATTGAGTGCGGATAACGACCAGAATCATCCGATTTTCATTCCTCAGACGTACTTCCGTAAACGGCACATTTTTGAGATACCCTGAATCACTCCGCAATAATGGGTTTGCCTTCATCTTTCAAGCTTCTGTCGGGACACGAGATCCCCGCAGTTGGTCTGGGTACTTGGGTAAGAGGCCGCTATGCAGTCAAGATGGGGGCAATTTCTGATGGCTTTGATGTATAGCAATCCAAGCCCAATGAGGTCAAGAATGCTGTCGAGCATGCTCTGAAGAATGGCTACCGCCACATTGACGCGGCCGCGGTCTACGACAACGAGAAGGAGGTCGGTGCCGGTCTCAAGGCCTCCGGCGTGCCTAGGAAAGACATCTTTGTAAGCTACACACTGCAAAGCTTATCGCACTCTTGAATTCTGACCCCTGCAGATCACCAGCAAGCTCTGGAACACGCACCACAAGGCCGAGGACGTCGAGACCGCGCTAGACATTACCCTCGCCGACCTGCAGACCGACTACGTCGACCTCTACTTGGTAAGACCCCTCCATCACTCCTTGTTCTCCTCACCCCACCCTTCTTCAACGGCCCGCCTAACGCAGCTATGTCGTGCATTAGATTCACTGGCCCGTGTCCTTCAGGAAGGAGAACGACACCAACCGCTTCCCGCTGCACCCTGTGACAGAGGCGGTGGATGTCATCGACGTCCCCGTTTCCGAGACGTGGAAGGCAATGGAGGACCTTGTCAAGAAGGGCAAGATTAGGTCCATTGGCGTCTCCAACTTCACCCGCGAGAAAATTGAGGAGTTGTGGAAGACGGCCGAGATCAAGCCGGCGGTGAACCAGATCGAAGCCCACCCGTACCTGCAGCAGCCCGACCTCTTGGCCTGGTCCAAGGAGAACGTGAGTAGTACCTTCCTGTTCCCTGCTGACTGAAGAATGTTCCGTGGTTGCATTTGTGCGGAGGTTCGCTAATCTGGGGAAACATGCAGGGTATTGTTGTTACGGCGTACAGCCCCCTTGCCAACAACATTTACAACCTGCCTCGGTGAGTGGCACAATCTGAGCGCTGTGTGTGTGTCCCACAGACTAACAGTAAGCAGCGCCGTTGATGACTCCAAAATCATTGAGATTGCAAAGTCTCTAGGCAAGGAGCCCGCCCAGGTTCTCGTCAGCTGGGCTGTCCAGAGGGGAACCGTCGTGCTCCCCAAGTCCGTCACTCCCTCAAGAATTGAGAAGAACTTGGAAGGTACAGTCCACTTGCTCACGATGCAGTTTTAGGAAGAAGTCACTGACATGTAACAGTGTTCGAACTTCCCAAGGACGTCTTTGAGAAGATCAACTCCCTCGACAGGAAGCACCGCTACAACTTCCCCGCGCGCCTGGGCCAGGACATCTTCGGTGAGTCCGACCCGGAGACGCTCAAGAAGGCAGTGGAGACGTGGGTGGCACAGCAGAAGAAGATTAGAGCCGGTCAGGCATAGAACAGCATTCTTTGTGCGTAACTTTGTCGTAATAGAGCAGGAAACACCCCCTAGATAGAATTGATGGAAACTCATGAAACCACCAATAAGAAGACCCAGACCTCGGTGAACGTTTTCCGTGTTCCTTTTCCTCACCGAACGGAAAAGCACACACCGAAACCCCGCAGAGACCCGTTCCTCTGCTGGATCACATTCGGGTGAGGGTGCACCGAACCCCGCACTGCCCATGGAGCAGCTCCCCACTTGCCGTTGCGGCCGGGTAATGGCCGCGGGCATTGCCGATGGAGATGCTGCTGCGGAGTCGGACGGAGTGTGAGCACAGGCGGCTCGGCGAGGTTCCGGACTATGTTCCGATGGGGGCGCATTTTGCTCCGTCAACTCCGTCACATCTCCGCTTTGGTAGGGTAATAATAGTTCACGATTGCCTCAAGAGGGTATTTTTCTGCAAGGACACCATTGACTCGGCATCTCCCACTCAGAAACTCAATTGCTCTCTCTGTAATCTTTTGCAAGAGCAACCCCTCATTTCATACGTCACACCACCCCCACACGAGTTCATCATGGGCAAGATCGCAAAGATGGAGTACTTCCGGGTGCCGCCCAGGTGGCTGTTCGTGAAGATCACGGACGAGGCGGGCAACGTCGGATGGGGCGAGGCGTCGCTGGAGGGTCACACCCAGGCTGTTGAGGGATGTCTCGATGCTTGGTTCGAGAGGTATTCGGGCATGGAGGCTGAGTATGTTCATTGTGTTCATTTGCGAGAGATTATTGATGCTTACATGGCACAGCGACATTGAACACATCTGGCAAATGTCATGGAGGACGACTTTCTACCGCGGAGGCCCTGTCTTCATGAGTGCGTTGGCGGGTATCGATATTGCACTATGGGACTTGAAGGGTGAGTTCGTCAGCCATAGTTGATGGAATACGTTACTGAGAGTTGTGTAGCGAGAAAGTTGGGTCTGCCTATCTGGCAGTTGCTCGGAGGAAAGGTCAGAGACAAGCTCAAGGTGTACGCCTGGATCGGTGGTGACAGGCCGAATGACGTCGGAGCTCAAGCGTAAGAAACATGCGAATAATCTGCAACATGGATGAGAATTGATGCTGAAATGTTACACAGACAAGCAAGAAAGGATCAGGGCTTCAAGTGCGTCAAGATGAACGGCACCGAAGACCTCGGCTGGCTCGACTCCCCTAATGCCCTCGACGCCGCAGTCGAGCGCGTCAAGGCCGTGAAAGCCCTCGGCATGGACGCCGGCGTCGACTTCCACGGCCGTGTACATAAGCCCATGGCGAAACAGCTCGCGAAAGCGCTCGAACCGCACCGCCCCCTCTTCATCGAGGAGCCCCTTCTCTCAGAGCACTTGGGCGGCATCAAGGAGATCAGCAGCTTGACATCTATCCCCATCGCCCTCGGCGAGCGTCTTCACAGTCGATGGGACGTGAAGCCGTTCTTGGAGGCGGGCTGTGTTGATATTCTGCAGCCTGACATCTCTCACGTCGGTGGCATTTCTGAGATGCGTCGTATCGCAGCAATGGCTGAGGCGTATGATGTTGCGTTGGCGCCTCATTGCCCACTTGGCCCCATCGCTCTGGCTGCCAACGCGCAGGTTGACTTCACGTCGCCTAACTTCGTGATTCAGGAGATGAGCTTGGGTATTCACTACAACAGTACCGGGCAGGACTTGACGAGTTACACCAAGAACCCAGAGGTCTGGAAGGTGACGGATGGATACATCGACCTTCTCACTGGACCGGGACTGGGTATTGAGATTGACGAGGATCAGGTTCGTCACTTGTCTAAGGATGCCAAGGCGTGGGTGAGCCCCGGATTCATCGGACCTGGTGGCGAGATTAGGGAGTGGTAGATGCTCGTCATACCGCAGCTAGCTGGAATACAAAATAGCACAAATGTAATACAGCACATCGTGGTCACTTGCCGAATTGAGGCTACTATTGTATTGTACCAGCTGTATCTTGATTGGTCGACTCAAGGCGCCTTCTGAAGCCCTTCATGCTTCACAATCCACCCGCCGTCTTTGGGGAAGCCGGGCGCATCGCCTTCGGAACCCTGCCATCCTGCAACCATGTAGGCGACTGGAGTATTGATCAGTATTCTAACATGCTCATATTGGGAGTTTCGTAGAGTAAATCTTACCAGCATACAGAAAGCCAGCATTACCTGGCATAAAGGGTGGAGGGGTGCCACCTGGAACGAGTTAGAGATGCATATCAAGCTTACAGACAACAAGTATAACCTACCGTCTCCTCCGCGGACAGCGAACCCAGCATCGTCAAAAGTCCAGTAGCTGTACGCCGTCAGGTGATAGATAGCCCGTTCCGGGTTACCGATCCGTGCAGAGTTGATCGCCAACACAGGCCGTCCCCATCCTCGAATCTTCTGGTCCGTCCACACTTCCCATACCTTATTCGCCGTTCTCAGAGCCACCTCGGGATCCACAGCAGGCGTGTCCGGCAGCACGCCTTGCATCATGATGAGGCTGCGCGGGTCGCCGTTGAGAGCGGGATCATCCCACCATGAGCTGTTTAGGCCTTCGTAGACGGCGTAGAGTCCGTCGATCTGAGGGGGAGGGGCGAGCTTCTCCGCGACAGTGGTCCACGTGTCTGGGACGGGCTGACCGAGCCTTTTCTTCCATTCCCGGGCGGTGTCTAGGCCGTATCTCCAGTAGGCGATCTACACGCAGGTAAGCTTTGGCACTTTGTTAAGGTGGCCAGATATGTCTACCTCGTAAGCCAGGTTTAAGGTTTCCGAGGGTGGTGTGTTCTCAGTCACGCCGTATGAGCTGCAATGCACGTCGTCAGTCTAGCACCCTAAGATATGACCTTGTATGAGACTTACGGTGGGCCGAGATCGAAATGACCAGAGGTCTCGTTCAACCAAGCGTATGATGCCATGTAGTTGGTGGCGGCCGTGATTACCTCGTCCCATCGTTTCAGTGTTTCGTCGGTTGGCGAGGACTGATATGCTAGCTCTGCCAAATACATAGTATGGGGCTGTCAATGTCAGTGTCGATATATTCTGCACAATATTCTGGCCACTCACTTGCTGCCAAAGTAGCAGACCATTGATGCCACCTGGGGAGCTAACACCCGTCTCGAGTTCAGTCATTTTGGGCCACCTTGGAACTTTGGTGTTAGTTTGACGATGACATGAATCAGAATCGCCCATGAGGAACTGACCTGGCCCCCTCCCATCCCATGGCTTTGGCCCTCGCAATAGAAGAAGGTAAAAGCGTCTCATAGAGCTGTGGAAAGATGTTGTCAAAGTACTTCTTCCGGCCCCATGTCACCCAATGCGCGTTATGCCATATAACCATTTCCATATGAAACTTTCCTGTGTTGCGTCAATGATGTACTCGTCATTCAGGGTCGTCATGTCATTTCAACTTACCATACCACCCATTATTCATCAGCCCACTCTCCTGGGGCGATTGTCCTGAAGCTGCACTGTTGACACGGACATGATACTGAGACAGAATAATGCGTCTTTGCAACTCCGTAGCATTAGGGTTCGACGAAAGTGTGAGGTCAACAAAGCCACCCTCGCTCCAGTACTCGTGCCAACCAACCACGTTTCGCTCCTGCACTGTTGACGGGATCTCGGGATCTTGACGTTCGGGAGAGAAGTGCGCAGTGAAGATGACGGAGCTGGCCGAGCTGTTAGACGCCAAGTTGTACCGATGGGCGGTAATCTTGTCAGAGCCTTCCGGCTCGTCTCTCGACAAGTGGAGCGAAGAATTGGAGGGCCAGCGCAGGTTGACATAGTAGCTGGTCTCTTGCAGCTCGTGGTGGATGTGTGCCAAATCGGGTCTTCCACAGCTGTTCACAATGCGAGTTGTGTGGTTCAGGGGGAAGTCGTAGACTCCGGCGAAAACCTCGTATTTGTACTTGGTTGAGTGGATTGGCGGGTAGGGGAAGTCAAGCTCGACTTTGAGGTCGCCTCCTGCCACAAGTTTTGAGTCGATCTGGAACGTCACGGCGTCGGTTTCGAAGTCGCCCTGTGTAACCACTTTAACTGCCTCGCCGTCGACTTTGAATGTAGACGTGATGGTTCCGCTCCACAGCTCTAGCTCCTGCCTCGGATCGGTAATTTTCTCCGCTGAAAGAGTCGCCCCTTTGTACTTCAGACCAATGCGTCCCAGGTTGATGCGGTTCGGGTTTCCGATGAGCCATTGAGATACTGTGGGAAGATTGGGATCGGGGATGTCGTATGAGACGTTTCGTCGGTGGGTTAGTCGGGGCACGCCGGTATAGTCGCTTAGTTTCTCGCTGTGGTCTTCCTCAGCATGCAGTTTAACGAAAGATGACTCTTTTTCGGCCTACCCATTGGTTGGCAACGAGTCGTTATGCCATGCCCAGCTCGATAAAGTGTTAAAGGGCAGGAACGTCTATGGTCTATATTAGAGAATCCACGTGGCCAGGCGTTGGGTTGCAACGCTCACCTGCATGCCCGTGCTGTCGACATTGAAAGCAAAGTTACCATTGCCGACTTGCAATGGCGTAGTCTCGTTGTCAATCAAGCTGGTTCGAACGACGTTGAATTGGGAGACTATTCGTTGTCTTTGGACTTATTAGAAAAATTGGATCTAGTACCCAGAATAAGAGGCGTACCTGTCGATGCTCCCAAGAGCCAGGGCCGGCAGCAAGGCGACCAAGACTAACTTCGTGAGTGCCATCGTGAACACGCAAGGATCAGCAGCAAAGAGTCGGACCCTCTCCGAAGACACCTCTTGGACTGACAGATTGCCCTTCTTTGCCAACGGTTTTGTAGCAATTCATCCGGAATAATTGCCTCCCCAAATTCCTCCACACGGATGATGATCCGGGAGAAACGGAACCCAGCCCCTCCTGTTTCCCAACAGCTTGGTTCATGACGTCTATTGCGCCTTCAATTAGCCCGAGGCCATCCTGGAGGAACATAAACAGGAAGCTGCTGGCCTGTCTTGGTGGCACAGGAGGGGAGATCTGCGCGGGGTCACTGCAGAGGAAGACTAGGTTCCCCAACAATGGAACTCCGCCCCTGAAGCTTCTTACATTTAGGCTATGCGGGGTAGCTTACGGATCGCGACCCTCGCAAGCATGAAATATTCTTCCAAAACTTGGCAGGTTGATAAATGACTTTTACCACTCTCGACTCTTTGTCTCTCATAGTAAGATTTATGGCGCATTGCATGGCTGCTTATCACATGACACTAATCGTTTTTGAAGAAGAGCACATGGTAGATCAATAAACCTCAGTGTATGGATGCTCAATCCCATTGAATGTCACTTCAGCAAATATCCTTCTGGAGACTCATACATGATTACTCTCTAAGCCCGATCTCAATGCTCGAATCCAACCCCCAAGGGTCCGTTCAAGTCTCTAAAGTCGCCCCGAAGAACCTCAATACCATCTCTCTTCACCTCCTCTACAAGCTCCTTGATCTTCGGCGCCATCCTCGTTGCCTTGAAACCAAAATAATCGTACGCTGCCTTGGACGGCAGACTCTTGCCAAACCGGCGCATCGAGAACGAAGCATCGGCGTACCTCTCCCAGCCATTTGCCGCATACGCCTCAATCACCACTGTTGGCTTGCCCGACCGTGGCTTCAAGACGGACTGCTTGTATTCGCGCGACTGTTGCTCAAACAGCCGCGGGCATGGGAATGACACCACACGTGCCTTGACCCCGTCCTTCTCCAACAGCTCTCTCGTCTCCATTGTGAAGCCCATTTCTGAGCCCACACCAATGAGGGTCACGTCAAAGTCGTCCCTCTCAACGAAGACATACGCACCCTTGGCAACGCCGTCACGAGACGAGTGCTGGGGGTATTGCGTCAGGTTCTGACGCGACAGAGAAATAATGGTGGGCGTCTCGGTCGCGTTGATGGCCGTTATGAAGGCGCCGGCCACTTCTTCCGAGTCGCACGGGCGGATGTAGAGCGTGTTCGGCATGGCGCGGTATAACGCGGGCAGGGCGATGGGCTGATGCGTTGGGCCATCTTCGCCAGTGCCGATGCTGTCGTGGGTTGCGATGTGGATTTGTTGAAGGCCCTGCAGGGCGGCCATGCGGACAGCGGGCGCGGCGTAGAGGTAGAACATGAAGAAGGAGCTGGTGACCGGGAGGAACGTGCCTTTTCTGAAGGCGGCGAGGCCGTTGGAGATGGCGCACATGGCGTGCTCGCGGATGCCGTAGTGGATGTAGCGCCCGGAGTAGTCGCCGTTCAAGTTGCATGCGGTACGAAGCTCGGGCTGAAGGCGGGTTAGAAATGGTCCTTGATCACGGACACAGGGAGATTGGACTAACAGATTGGAAGTCAACCTTCTGGTTGTATGCAACATTACATGACGGGGTCAAGTCGGCGGTGCCGATCAGGAAGTTTCTCATCTTCTCTCCGAGTGGGTTGCCCACGATGCCCGCAGACTTTCGAGAAGACGTGGGCTCCGTCGGGAGCTGGCCGTGGCTCGGGATGTACTTTGTCCAATCGTCGGGCATCTTTCCGTCCACGCGGAGCTTGAATTCGGCCGCGAGCTCGGGGTGCTCCCGGGAGTACTTTTGGATAGTTGAGGACCAGTCGGCTTCGTAGGTTTTGCCGCGCTCAACGGCGTCAGCAAAAAAGTCGTAGACGTCCTTCGGGATGTGGAAGTGTTCATCGGGGTTTAGGCCGAAGCTCTTCTTGATGCTGGCAACATCATCAACACCGAGGGCGGCGCCATGCGTCTTTGCGTCGCCGGCCTTGAGTGAGCCGAATCCAATCGTTGTGCGAACGTTGATGAATGTTGGACGGTCACTGCTTCGCGCAGCAATCAGAGCGTTGGCAATAGCTGGACACAACAGTCAGCACAGAGTATTTTTGAGAAGCATACCGAAAGAAACTTGAACGACCTACCGGCAACGTTGGAGTTTCCATCAAGGACCTCCAAAACATTCCACCCAGTCGCCCTCATCTTGGCGTTGATGTCTTCAGTATTCGCCACATCCGCTGTACCATCACACGTGATAGAGTTGTTGTCGTAGATAATACAGAGGTTGTTGAGCTTCCAATGGCCCGCTAGTGACACAGCTTCAAGGCCAACGCCTTCTTGAAGACATGCGTCGCCGATCATGCACCACGTCATGTTGTTCACCACCTCAAATCCCGGCTTATTGTATGTTGCCGCGAGGTTCTTCGTCGCCATCGCAAGGCCCACCGCATTGGCTACGCCTTGGCCGAGAGGACCTGTTGTGACTTCGACGCCTTCATTCTCGATTTCGGGGTGGCCGGGACAGATGGAGTCGGTCTTGTCGGAGTGGTATGATTTGAGCTGCTCGACAGTCATGCTCTTAACACCAATGAGGTGCATAAACAGATACTGCCAAAGACAAGCATGACCTTGTTTGGAGTTAGCATTCGGACCTAGGGAATGAAATATCCAAGGGAGACTTACCATTTGAGAGAACAAATCTATCTCGGTTGAAGTACTCGCAGTTGCTTGGAGAATACTTCATGACATATTTGTAGAGGGCAATTCCAATGGCGGCCATGCCCATGGCGGAGCTACTCCGAAGGTCAGACAAGTTCGCCAGCTGAAGAGGCATAGGAGATTGTAGCTTACCCTGGATGACCGCCATTGAACTGCTGACATTGATCGGCGATGAAGGCCCGGAAGACCTTCAAGACTCTGTCATGTTTGTCGGAGCTCTCGAATTGAAAGTCGGTCACTGCAGGAACACCATGAACATTCGTGACGTTCGGCTTCACGGGCAGATTCTGGGTGGCCTTCTCGTAGAGCTCAAGTGACGGCGCCATGTTGTTGGATGGTGGTATTACTATGCTGCACAGCGAGTGCTTCTTTGATGGTCTTCGAAGAGCTGTTCGGCCATGATGAGGCTACAAAGCTTTTTCTTATAACTTGTTAAAACCCACGTCATGTTGCTTTGTCTGTGGTCGGCTTGCCGCTTGAGGGCGAAACGAATTGCCCCGCGTCGTGCGGCTTGTGGTTTAACGTCCGATGCGACGCCAGATCATCGCCCATGGGGAAAGAAGTCTGGTGCGGGGATGGCCCTATCGCAGCTCAGTACCACTCGCAATGAAGAGACGCCGAAGACGGTTCTGAGTTGATTATGGTCAAGCTGGAATCTGTCCCGAAGCGAGGTGCCACGAAGCGAAGCCAGTGCCTTTAGTGTTATTGTGGATGGCCTCGCGTCGAGGCCACAATTGTGGATCCTTTTCAAGCACTCGCCATGGGAATGTGTCGGACTCTAGAGCTCACCGCGGGATGACTTATCCAATTTGCAACGGGAGTATGTCTCTTCTCTGGATGTCTCCCTGAGCATGTTTCACTTGGTCAGGTACGCATCTTGGAATAGGAAGCGAAGGCGTCGAAAACTATAGGCGGCGAAAGATGATCTATCGCTGTTGCTTGTCACTAATCCAGCAGACTATTCTAGCATAGTATGCTCCCGCCGGTTAACACGCCATCTGAAATATGAATACGACATGTCACGGCTTGAGACCACTAAACTTGCTGGCGCGTTTGCGGGGACTGCGGGGAAAGAAGCAGGGGTTTGAGGCACTGAAACCGCTCTCCACTGCGCATTCCAGTTTACTTAAAGGCTGGAAATGCCTCGAGACGAAGCCGGGCGCTCGACTGATTTCGATGTTCTCCAGATCGCCAACAAGGTCCAGCGAACCTTACTCCGTCGAGAGCCTCTACTCTCTACGAGGGCGACACTATCCTCGACGCGAGATCGGCCAATGGAGGCATCCGCAAACAACAGAAGACGGTCAACAGCCTCTTCGGTTGCGACGCCTGGGCAAGAAAGTCGACCGCGACGAGTCCGGCCGTCTCGAGCACGAGGCCTACGAACATCCACAGGATGGTGAGTTCTTCTGCTTGTGTCTTTTTGTGCTAAGTGGGGTCCTCCATTGCTAAATCATGCGTACTGGCTGCAGTTTGACATGTAGGAGGCGGCGTATCAAGTGTGACGAGGGAAAGCCGAAATGCGCCCAGTGTTCCAAGTCAGACCGTGACTGCCAGTACGCCCAAGCTCCCACCAGCGAGAACGACTCAGAGACTCATCGACGCGCGGACTCTACGGTTTCCAACGCCGATCAAAGTGCCGAGGCCGACAGCGTCGAGGATGCTGTGCCAACTACAGAACCTGCGGAGAGTGCACTAGCCACTTCGCCAGCCGCAGCAGACACAACAGCATCACCGGCCGCTCGTCCGGTCGACTTAACTGCACCTTTTGTGTCCTCCTTCAACCCGGCCGGCTCACTCGGCGTCGACAACAGCGCCTTACAGCCCGCTGCAGTCTCTGATGCGGATCTCGGCTTCTCGCCCCTAGCACTGAGCCAGACGTCACTGCTAAACATATCCCCCTTCGAGTGGTACGATTTGCTTGCTCAGGATGCTATCAACAATATCCAACGGCTAAACAGCCTGCCGAATGGCGAGGTTAGATGGGTCTTTGATGAGAGTACCCTGTCTCGGAGACAGACCCCCTTGCCAGAGTCGCCGACTGAGCAGGACGACCAGCTGCCCATCTTTGGTCGAAGCGAGGGCCACACTACTCCCCCCTGGAACACCTCCAGCAATATTGAGCTGTCCGATGATGAATTGGTTCATTTTCGTTACTACGTCGATGTTGTGGGACCGATCTTGGATCTCTTCGATCCTGAGCGGCATTTCTCCAACATGGTCCCCCATCTCGCTGTTCGTAACGCCGGACTTCTCAAATCCATCCTGGCTGTCGCTGCTAGACACATGTCCTTGGGACCCAATCCTAAAGTCTCAAACTCTGGCGGTACATGCCATCCTCTAGCAGAATCATCTCTTGCTGGCAGCCCAGCACAAGAAGAAGCGGCTCGCTCGGCAACCCAGTACTACTATGAGACGCTTCAGTATCTGTCACACACATTGCTATACCCATCTTATGCCAACTCACATGAGATCCTGGCCACTGCCATAATGATCAGCACTTACGAAATGTTCGACTCAAATGGGCCCTCCAACAACGGGGATTGGGAACGCCACCTCCGAGGAGCATTCTGGATTCAAAGATCACAAGATAACAACGCCGAGTCCGCAGACAGTTTCAGGAGAGCAGTGTGGTGGGCGTGGATCCGCCAGGACATTTGGGCGGCCTTCAGATCTGGCCGTCGAACACTGACTATCTTCCAGCCCCAGAAGACACTGCAGGAGCTAAACCCAGATGACCTCGCCAGTAGGGTGTTGTTCATTGCTGCAAAGTGCGTCGCATACGCCGCGTATGATGCGTCTTCTTCAATGCAAGACCTACAGCAACGAATGAACCTCGGGAACCGTCTCCTTCGGTCTCTGGAAGAATGGCGTGAGGCGCTACCAGCTTCCTTTACTCCTATCTCTGGAGGAGCAGTCTCGGATTCGGTGTCTAGAGCGAGCCTCCCGAGCTCAGCTTCCCCGTCTGGACATCATGTCGGTCAAGATCCGGGACCCGCTGCAACTCAGGGCAAGGGGGTTTTCGACCCAATCTGGATTCATCCGCCCAGGAACGCTGGGGCGATGCAGATGTATCATTTTGCACGGTCAGTGGTTCTCCTTGCCCAGCCGTCTACGGGCGGATTAAACGCCTACAGGCGTCGACAGAGGCTTCTCAATGAGAGCCTGCATAGTGTTTGTGGTGTCGCCAAAGCTTGCAACGACAATGATCCTGCACTGGCATTTTTGAATGTGCAGGTGATGTTTGCTGGTGAGTTTGCGTGCTGCTGTGGTACGATGAATTGAGCTAACGGGTTATGTAGTCGGGCAATGTGCCCAGAATGGCGAGAAACAGACGGAGTTACTCGAAACATTAAACCGAGCAGTCGCTATCAGCAGCTTTCCATCAAAAGGGCTTACCGATGAGCTCGAAAGGATATGGAAAGAAGGATTTTAGTTAAGCTGAAGAATCTAGCATCGATACCCCTACCCCACGTGAAACTGGCTCCTTGATTGCGCCTCGCGCAGCTCTTGGATTTGCAACTAGTTGCACCTCGACCTTCTTTCTTGCTGGATGTCTTGCATAGAACAACATTGCCAATCATGAACCTAATAGCCTGTATTGATTTGGCTGGTCGTAGGTTTCCTACTGCTCAGAGAGTGGCATTAGAGCTGCTCTTCTCACTCACACAGGAAGCGGGTAATCATCGTGAATTGAATCGCAAGGACAACCTGGAGGAGCAAGAACTAGTCGCACGAGGAACACAATGAATACTCCGAGAAATACCTGGAGAGCAGGAACAGCAAGAAGAATGTCGCGATAGAGAGGCACAGCGAGGGGATGACTGAACTTGGTGCTCAATGATATCAGTAGTCATAGATCCTCTATATTCTATGGTGGATGACCTTATCATGTCTCTCGCCTGCCCCTTTTCCTATCCGTTCCCTACCAGGCACCAACAATTCCAGCCACAGGAATGTCAATGCCTGTTGTGTATGAGGCTCCATCCGACAGCAGATACACATAAGCGCCACCGAGCTCCTTCGGGTCGGCTAGCCGGGGCATACCCCCGTAATACTGCATCTTCAGATTCCAGTCAGGGGCCTGGTCGACGAAATAGGTCATTGCAGTCTTGACGAAACCAGGAGAAATCGAGTTGACCCGGATACCGTGCTTCGCCCACTCCATGGCGAGTGTGTGGGTCATGTTCCTGACAGCACCCTTGGTCGCACCATACGGCGCTGACGGCGCCGCGCGGTTGGGGCGATACGAGGTCATGGACGCGGTGAAGACAATCGACCCCTTGATCCCGAGCTCGATGAAGCGCTTGGCGACAGTGGTCGCGCAGAAGTAAGCCCCGAAGACGTTGAGGTTGAACAGCTGCTCGAGCTGCGCGCGGCTGAAGTCGAGCGCTGGCTGGTGTTTTGTCATGCCAGCGTTCGCGACCAGGCCGTGGATTGCGCCCTCTTTGGCGATAATGGCATCGATTGCGGATGTGACGCTCTCTTCTGAGGTGACGTCGCAGTGGAGGTATTGGATGCGCTTGGGGTTTGCCTTCTGGACGGCCTGGAACTCTTCGCCTGGCTCGAAAAGGTCCAGAGAGTAGACTACTTTGGCATCGTTGGCTAAGCAGACTTCAGCGATGCCGAGGCCAATTCCTCTGTTGGCACCCGTGATGGCGACAACCTTGTTTCTCAGCGACACCTTCCAGTCATGGTCTGGGCCGGGCTGGGTGTTGAGGAACTCCGGGGTTGTTGAAGAGGGCGGGGCAGCCGCAGGGAGTGTTGTTGAGGCAGCGCCATTGTTGGCTTGTGAGTCTGAGGTTGCGCTTGGAGACATGTTGGCTATCAGAACCCAGGATGATGTGACCGTGAAGAGAGGACTTCGCAGATTTGTGGAGTTCTGATGGGCTGATAAAGGATGTTGAAGGGCTGAGTGGTTTACGTTGGTAGGAGAATTCAACACGATGATATACCAGTGTGCAGGACTTGTGATAACTTATTGTCTGGCTCGTAGCGGATGCCGATGTGCAGATCTGGGTCCCACTCCGACTTAACACAACGAGACTTCAGCGGAAGTCTGCTAGTAGACATCGGCACGAATGCTGGACTTATCCGACCATATTCCCCACTCAGAACTGCCGAAAAACAATTTCAAGAGATGGAGTCACATGGCGTGGTTGTGCCACGAATTTCATTCGATGCGACATGGACGGCGTAGGGGACTCGCTTCGAGGCATAGCTGAGTATGGCCTTCGCGTCGAGGCAACCCGCTATTTGTGTCTCACCCGGGCAGCCGATGGGGTTTCCGGATGAGGGGAACCACACCATCCAAGTTCATGGTGCATCCCTGGTAACCCCAAATTCCGGGGAGTACAACTCTGGGGATGGTCCCCACGATTCCTCCACGGGGTGGTTAGCCGCTTTGTGGAGAGCTGGAGAGAGGAAGGGATAGGGGTTCGGGGAAGGACAAAGGAATTTGCGGAGTGACCGGCTGGCTAGCCTCTGGACTGCACCAGCAACTGAGGCAGTGGACAAGCAGGGACACCGACACTTCAAGTCATTCTATAAGATTGAGAGCTGTTGTACATCTTTGCACCACTCCCATAAGCGAAATGTCAGCTTAATACATCCTGTTTCTCGATATCTTCACGTTACCATTCTTTCTATTGAAGATCGATAAGAGGCAGCCAAGACTCCAACTCGCTATCCACAATGGTGTCTCGAAGACAGTCGTCTTCTCCAAGCATGGAGGCGAATGACCAGAAGGAACTTGGGAATCAGCCCGAGCACATCGAAACGTCCGGCCCGACAATCACTTGGACGGAAGAGGAGGAGAAAGCTCTTGTCAAAAAGATCGACCTCTTCCTGATGCCTACCATCTGGTAATACTCTGCACGGTTGTGACTGGCGACTCTAGAGAGAATGCTGACGATCACCTTCCAGGTTGATGTATCTTTTGTCATACATGGACCGAACCAAGTCAGTGCACAAACCCTTAACGTCCAAAGTCAATGATTTAACTGGACAGCTTAGCTAACATATGATTCTGTGATACAGTATTGGAAATGCCAAGATCGCAGGTATGGCCGACGACATTGGCCTCTCGTCGTCTCAATACAGCATCGTCTTGGTCGTGTTCTTCAGTGCGTTCTATCTCCTACTTATGACGCCCAGCGCTATGAGTCTTCTGACAACTTGTAGTTGGCTACGTCCTCTTCGAACCTCCCTCCAACATGATCCTCGTCCGAACCCGACCGTCGCTATATCTTCCCTTCATAATGGCTCTCTGGGGCGTCCTCACATGCATCATGTCCGTCGTCAAGGAATACCATCACCTCATCGTGCTTCGTGTCTTTGTTGGAATAATGGAGAGCGGTTTCGCTCCTGGTATCCTTCTCATCATCTCTTCCTGGTATCGACGCGGAGAGCAATCAAGGCGTTTTGCCGTTTTCATGTCTGCGGCAATTCTTTCCGGGGCATTTGGAGGGTTGCTTGCTGGTGCGATCACGAGTGGCTTGGAAGGGGCACACGGGATCCGGGGGTGGAGGTGGCTCTTCATCGTCGAAGGTGTTGCCACCATCGGATGGGCCGGCATCTCGGCTTTCATCTTGCTGGACTTTCCTGCAACTTCAACGAGACTAACACCCAGAGAGAGAGAAATTGCGGTCGCGAGGTTGCAAGAAGACAATGTGACTGTTCGAAACGCAGATGAGAAGCTCGGTAAAGGGAAGTCTTTCATGTTGGCACTGAGAGATTGGAGAACATGGGGTTTCATCTTTGGCTACATGGTAAGATTCACAACCTGGTTGCTCATCATTAGGATCCCTCATGCTAACCAAGACATAGGTCATTGTCGGCTCTTCTACACTCTCCTATTTCTATCCGACTCTTGTCCATGGGCTTGGCTTTACGTCAACGGTCCAGGCTCAGTACATGACGGTATACCCAACTCATTGGATGCCAGTTGTTGATATTGTCTAACAAGAATCAGGTCCCCATCTACGCATTCGCTTTCGTCTGCACGGCAATTACCGGCTACTTCGGCGACAAAATACCCGATCATCGCGGACTAGTCATCGCTGCCTGGCTCGCATTCAGCATGATCACCTCAATCATCGTCTGCGTAGTGTACAACTTTACAGCGCGATACGTTCTGCTTGTTCTCATGGCCGCTGGATTGTGGGCATCTAACGCGATGTCTCTGTCCTTTGCCAGCTCAACTTTCGGAAGCATGGACGCCGAGGTTCGCGCGATTGCACTGGCGCTAATGAATGCTCTCGGAAACTTGGCGCAAATCTATGGCGCATATCTCTTCCCTACTGACGATGCTCCGAAATATCTCATGGGTTTCGGCGTCATTTCAGGCATGTTGGGCTTTGGTACGGTCGTTTATGTAATTATGCACATCCTGGTCAGACGTTGGAAGCCTTGAAAGACGAGCGCTGATCTACAGGGAATATTTCCAAGTCATTGATCGCGAACTACCTGCATTTCGCTCGTCATGGCCATCACGAGGAAGCTGTCTCTTCATTGAATAGATGTATTAACTGGAATCATTGTGATAGTATATTATTAGATCTAAACCCCGCCAGCCCGCCTGCGATATCTAAGTGGAACCAGTCTGCCCTGTCGATCTCACAGAGAGGCCTTCCTTGACAGTCATGACCACTGATGGATGTCACACAATCCATCCATGTCTATAGGGTGTACCGGAACTATGGACTTTGTTAGTTGCGAAGATAGTTGAAGACCAGGCGGTACTTACGTAGGGGTTCTCAAAGTCAGTGTAATCTGCCTCACCGTACTCCTTGCCCTTCTTCTCTCGCTCCTCGACAGTTAAGCCATCGTTTGCCTGTTGCGCATCTCTCTTCTTGTTCCGTCTGACCAAGACAAAGCGCCAGGTCAGAATAAGCGCAAATTCGAGCCCGAAACAAATGGCACATCCGATAGTTCCAGGGGTGTACTTCGGCGCGTCCTTCTCCTTGAAGATCTGACTTCCGACCATGTTGCCAACGCAGTATCCAACGAAGGTGAAACTGCTAGTGATGGTACGCTTGGTGCGACCGGCGGTGTTGCTCGGAATGAGGGTCCAGGCAAGGAAAAGACCAAGCACGAAGGGAACCGTGATGAAGTAGCAACCCCACTTGGTCCACTTGATGGCGGGGTCGTTGGGGAGGAGCGACATGCCCAAGAATCCTGCGAAGGGCGGGAGCACCGAGCCGGCCATGAAGAACATTCGAAGATTGGACCACTTGCTGCAGGTCAAGCCGACGCAAATAAAGATGATGACTGACATGACAGATCGGGGAATCTCGATCAAGATGGTCTGCAAGCTGGCTGTATGGAAGTCAGCATCTTAATTCGAACAGGTTGGAAAAAGTGCTGCTCACTGAAGCCGAAGGATTTGATGACGATGCTACCGAAGGTAGTCAAGCCACCGTTAGGGACGGAGCTGAGGAAGGCGTTCATGCCAGCAAACCAAAAGCAAGGGTCAATGAGACACTCGCGGACTTGCTTCCACTTCCAGCCCTTAATAGCGGTCTTGTCGTTTCCGGTGTTGTTTGATCTGATACGAGCGCTTGCCTGCACGAGGTTAGACAAGAAAGCATGTGGCGATTTAGAAGTTCACTCACCATATCCTTCTCCTCCTTGTTCAACCAAAGCACCTCCGATGGTGTGCCAAGAAGAAGCAAGCAAAGGCATCCGACGAAGGTAGTAAGACCTCCCAAGAACTATCTAGTTAGTACTGCTATTCGGGTATCATTTCGTAATTGTCGACTTACGTAGGAGATGTACCGCCAAGGTTGCACTCCTTCTCTGCCCTGGGTTGCGGAACCAATGGCGTACATGATCAGACTGGCAATGACACCGAAGCCAGCATTGGCACTCTGGAAGACAAGTGAACGAGATGCATGTTCACGGGTCTTGTACCACGTTCCGACAAGAAGCATGAAACCCGGACTAATACAACACTCGAATGCTCCCTAATATTTTGGTCAGCTGGTGGACAGTTTTCTTGCATTTGACGTTGGGCATACCTGAAGAGCGCGGAGCGCAATGAGGTGTGTAAAGTTTTTAGCAAATCCGATACACAAGACAATGATGCCCCCTGTTGACAGATTTCAGTGAACCGTTCTTGGTGTATATCGCATAAGCAGATGAGGCTTACAGCAAATCATGTAGATTGACAGGGTTCGACCCATCTTGTAACGTTGGACGACGACATTGCTTGGGAATTCGCAAACCATGTATGTGATGTCTAGGTTCCACTATGTCAGTACTGTCCCGGGCTTGTTTCGGAATGTGGGGGAGCGATCACGTACAGAAGATGGTCGTCAACCACGAGTACTGTTGGCCCACCAGGCCAGTGTCCTCGCGCAAGCCAAAGATGGCTTGAGTTCCCAACGCAGTCTTGTCTGTTTGCTGGATACCATAACAGAGCCACATGAGAGGAAGCAGGTAGCGGTCGATCTTCCTCTTCAGCTTGTGGAACTCTTCCTTCGTGTAGCGGCCCTCGACCTCGACTGCGAACTTTTGTCAATACTGGGTGTCAAAAGCTGAAACGGACGGAGATCATACTCAGATGCGAGTCGCCGATCACTTCACTCTTGGTGTCTGATTGCGCATTGTCATCAGACACAATCGCGACCTTCTTCTCCTCATCAACGATACGAGGTTCGGGTTGAGAGCCCATGGTTGTTGCGGGGTCAGGCAGATACCTGAAAATGCACACTAGAAGGGACGAAGGCAGGAAGGTTCACAATATGGCAGCTTCTGAGCGACGTGCTGGCAAAAAGTCACCTGGCTGAGAGCGAATAGTTGGGATCGGCTTATATCACTACTACAAACTCTACCCCAAATGCCGGAGGCAACACATACCCTGGTCGGCAGCCAACGGTCCAGATAAGGATTCCCGCGGAGTCAACCCCCAACTATCGGGGGGCGACATCAAAATAGCCGACCAGAGGGCTGGACGAGACCGAGCTGGTGGGACCTCTGAACCAACATGGTAAGTGTGCTGCACATGGTAGATATATCTTGCCTCCTCATCGGACGACGTCAGCTGCGGCTCCAGTCAACTTATCTTCGCCCGTCTTGGCAGACATTAATCTTCAACGCCTGGGCGATAAGATTTGGAGGCCGCAAGGAGGGCACAAGCTATCGGGACAAAGATTACCGCCCCGGAAAAGATAATGAGACGATGGGTAGACAGCATTATGCGGGGAGTTGATTGTCACGTTCCATTGATGTGCGCCGTAAAGCTGCATGCATGATGTCCTGTTTGGTAGGTCGGATGATAGGGTTGGATCCGGGATGATAAGCGGAGGATAAGCCGGGGAGGCGGGGTTCAGGCCGTTGTAGCCGACCAACCTCGTCCGTTGACTGGGTTGTTCATCTCAAAAAGCATTTCAGAGGACAAAGTTGAAGATGGAATTTAGAGCAATTGATATGTTGGTCTTGCATTCATTGACTGAAGTAATCCTGGTGTATGGAAGCTCAAGTCTGCTCAAAATGGTTGAATGAGCCTCGAATCCCGATTAAAATCTCACAGCTTGTATCTGAAATGAGGATTCTCCTTATCGGTGCGGTCCGTGAAGCCAACCTCGTTCACCTCGGTATCGCCATGCCCCGCGTTGACGTGCTCGCCCCCTGTCATTTCAGCAAGCCGCGCGTCGCGCTTTCTGTTTTCCCACCACATCAAGCCGCCGATACAGGCCGTGAAAAACATGCAGCTAGAATACATACCACAGAGCGCTTTGATGGCGGACATGTATCGAGGGGCTTCGTCGGGATCGAACATGAAGGGGCCGATGATGTTCCCCGCAGCATAACAGATGAAGTTTACACCATTGACCGTCATGCGCTTCGTGTGGCCGGCAAAGTTAGCCGCGACGATGGACCAATTCAGAATGATCGCAGCGCCAATTACCCCAAGAAGCCAGCAGCATGCGGTCAGTGCCAGAGGATGCTCGAGGGGAATGAGCGCGATGCCAATGATTCCTGCGATGGACGGAACACCCGCAAGTACGCTCATGAGAACGGTAATGTTCCTGTAACGCGAAGCAAGATAGCCGAGGATGACAGTTGGGACAAGTTGGAATGCCCCGCTGGGCAGTTGCCATTTCAATGTCTCGATGGAGTTGTATCCGAATCCTTTAAGAAGGGCGCTGGTGAAGTTCGTGAGGCTGCCATTGATGATGCCAATGGAGATTTGCTGTAAAGCAACACACCATACGCGAGGCTCCAAGAAAGCTTCCTTCATCTGGTAAGGTAGGAATTGGCTGTGCTTGATGCCCGTGTGGTTGTCGGCTACTCGCCAAACGGAGACCACCCGCTCCTCGTGTGTGAATAATTTGAAGTCAACCGGGCTTGACGGGAATAGGAAAAGTGCAATCCCTCCGATAAACAGAGTAATCACTCCAATGACCTGATCATAGCCTGTTAGTATGGACCTTTGAGGTTGAAGTGAACGATGAAAGGGTCCATACCAGAAATATGAGCTGCCAAGGGGCCAAGGCGGTATGTGTCGTTGTGCCAAGTCCCCAGGAAATCCCCGAGCCAAGCATCAAGGAGATACCGTTGCAGCCTAGCCAGATACACATTCTCAACGGCTGCTCGTCCCGAGTCCAGAACATGGATGTGACAAGCATCCATGCCGGGCCAATGCAAGCCTCCAGCCCGCCAAGAAGGAAGCGAAGCGCCATGATACCAGCAAAGTTCTTGGCGCCGACGGTGGCGACTAGCAATGTGCCCCAACACAGAAGCATGATCGAGACGAACTTTCCGATCGGAAAGCGCTGGAGACACCAGCTCGATGGGTAAGAGAATAAGAGATAGCCGATGTTGGTGATCGAGGCCACCCAGGAATAGTCCCGCCCTTCGAGACCGAGGTCGGCCTGGAGGCCATAGGCATTCGCATAGTTGAGCGTCTGCTTGTCAAGGAAAGACATGAGGTAGATGAGACACATCTGAAGGAATACAAGTCAGCTTCAATCCTTTACGATAACATTCTGGTGAGCGAGGATGCCTACCGAGGGCAGCAGAATGAAATCAATCTTTCTCAGAACCTGCTTGGCGATGGCGTCTCTACGTGCCGGGTCCATGGCTTGGGATTCGAGATAGTAGTCGTAGCCAATATCCGTGTGACCGACCTCGACAGCACCCTTGGAGATGCTCTGAACATCCGTTTCAGGCATGTTTGTCTCGAGCTTCATGCCCTCGAGATCGGTGGGAGACATATTGCCGCAGGCTCACCGTGGTCGAGGGAAAGGCTGTGAGAAGATATGATACCGTTGAAAAGGTTAATGTGACAAAACTCGCATAAAAATCAAAATAGATCCCGAAATTCATTTGATATATCCAGAGAGCTCCACGACTATCTTCTAAGTGACATGCGCTGCAGTTATGTCTATCCATCGGTCTGCAGAAAGGGATACTCGGGTGATAATGCAACGCCCGCTCACTATCGGAAGCAAATACGCCGTCGGTGCCTGCCCGAACAATAGAGACAGCAGGGATGACAACATGGAACCTGGTCTCTATGGTCAGTCGAGTGATAGAGATGAATCCCAGATACCCGGCACAAGCTCGGTCCAGCCGTTAATTGGATGGTGGATTACATGGGGTAAGGAACAGCGACTCTGCAGGTCTTGGTGGCATCATATTACCTTGCGGGGAACCTGGCTGCCACAGTGACATGTTGGAATATTGATAGTCCAATCTCGCGCTCTTTATACCTCCTCGCGGTCTCGTCTAGCCGTGATTGGCTTCATTCGACTTGCGCGGTTATGCAGTTCTCTGCCATGCATTGCGTTGCATGTTGATGCACCGCGGTCCTGTGGTAGTCACCAAGCATATGCGAAAAAATACATCGAGGACTTAGGATGGCAGCTGGTTTTGTTGTCGGACTGGAGGCCGACAAGACCTCCTTTGTGGATATACATCCGGGGTGTCGGACAATATGCCGACCGGCCCCATTTCCCGGCCGTCTAAAGTCCACTTACCCCGAGCCGTTCCTGCCGTGGGACACATGCTAGGAAAGAATGATAACATGGCCTCGGATTCGTCTTCGTGCTATTTTTGGTGCAAAAGAGGCATCCAGGCCTCTTTGATTGGCACCTTTGGCATTTTTCCAGCTACACATCGCCATCTCCTCAACTGCGCATACAAACAACATGACCCAGACAAACGGAGCCCCGAAGCCTTACAAGGCCGCCATCATCCAAGACTTTTCGACTACTAAGCCTTGGGGCCAGATGACGATCGATGCTACAGCGAACTTCATCCGTCGCGGCATTCCCCATGCTCAAGTTGATCACTATCGGGCTGCTGATGGCGAGACCCTGCCCCCAGCCAAAGACTACGACCTGTTCGTTTTGACGGGAGGAACCGTGAACCTGCTTGAGGAGGAGAAGCCAGAATGGGCGTTGTCCGTGCTTGATTTGATCCGCGATGCAGGCGCACTCCCTGACACTAAGCTTATTGCATTTTGCTGGGGACACCAAGCGGTTCACTTTGCCTTCGGCGGGGTCTTGGATGTTCTTGCAGAGGGGCCTAGGGTACGTCTAGCTGCCACAGACAACGCCGTATGTGGAGCTGATAACGGATTGTGAAGATTGCAGTTGAAGAGATTAATCTGACGCCGGAAGGCAAGAAGCTATTCGGAAAGGAAGTTTTGGTAAGCATGATCTCCGAACCTTTAGACCAAACCTTAGCTGACGATGATTGTCAGTTGTTGCAAAAGTACCACAAGCGCTACATATCACGACTCGCGCCAGACTTCACAGCATTGGCAGAGCGATGTGAGATCTCGTGTAGCAAGGAGAAGGGCATCATTACTTTCCAAGGACATCCCGACCTCAGTCGTGAAATCATTCGGACTCTTATCGACACAGACGACGGGTTGTACAAGCCTTCCGAGACATTAAACCGCAGTCCTTGCGGCAGGCTGTTCAGCAGTGACACGGCTGACGATGGGGATGAGGTGTGGTACAAGATCATGGACTTCGTGTCAGCCTGATGGACATGCTAGCAACTGCGTCGGAAATTTGTTTGTGGCCGAGATGGAGGATGCCTCGTTGAAATCGTATCGTTCTGGATCATTTTGACTCCTGTCACTGGGAGCCGCAAGCTACACCGTCCCCATAAAGCGGACCGTTCCGCCGTCTTGCTGAATAATGTTACATTTGATAGGAAGACAATTGGCCATAACCTAGCTTATCTTTCTGATTCGCAATTCCCAGGGCAATTGACCTCAGAGAAGAACCAAGCTTTGGGGTGGAACTGCGGGCTACCGCGTCTCGCGTTTCGCGAAGCACGTCATATGCGGGACCTATTCGTCAACAAGCTTACGATATAAGACATGCCGAGCATCTTCGGGGAGCCAACGAGGGGCGACATATTTGAGTTCATGTTGGAATAAAAACTTCAGATTTCTGATAGGAATTGATCCAGTGGAAAATGGCGCCCAGATACTCAAGCGTAGCCATCATCGGGGCTGGTCCATCCGGCATATCAGCTGTGAAGGCGCTGAGTGAAGAGAAGGCGTTTGACAGGATCCAATTGTTCGATAGAAGAGAGAAGATCGGAGGGACATGGTAAGTCGCTCTCGGTGAATGCGCATGCTTAGATGACTGACATGCCGCTCAGGATCTACGACGAGAAGCCAGAGCCTTTCTCACCGCACTCAAGTCAACCAACCAGGGACCTTCCTTCAAAGTTTCCACAATCAGTCCCGCCGGCGTCTGAAAATGTCACTGCCAAAACGGGCATCTACCCTTCCCTGGACAGCAATGTCGGCTCACAAGTCATGGCTTTTACTTACAAGCCGTTTCCCTCGGTGCACTCATCAACGTCCATCAACCGCTTTGGAAAGGCGAATCCGACGCATCCTTGGGAGAAGGTCGCCGGGTACCTGGAAGAGATTGCCGAGCCATTCAACCATCTTATCACCCTCAACACCCATGTTGAGCGAGTTGAGAAAGTCGGGAAGAAGTGGAGGTTGACGCTCAGAAAAACACAGTACTACCTTAAGGGCCAGAAGATGGACTACTGGTGGCAGGATGAGTTTGATGCTGTGATCGTTGCGACTGGGCACTATGGTGTGCCATATGTGCCCAACATTGCAGGTCTTAAGGAGACATTTGCTGCGTTACCTGAGAGATTTGAGCACTCGAAGGCGTACCGCTCTCCGGAAGACTACTTCGACAAGGTCAGCCCAACCATGTCAATTTAAACATTGGAGTCATCATCTAATCACCACCACAGAAAGTCGTGGTTGTCGGTGGCAACGTCTCAGCCTCAGACACCGTTTCGGAAATTCACAACATCGTCTCGGGTCCTCTCTACGTCGCGCAGCGTGGGTACAACGAGATCCTGAAGGACGCATGGGAACTCCCCAATGTTGTTCTCAAACCAGAGATCACAAAACTGTCCGTCGGCGCAGATAAGCTCGTCAAAGTCGCCTTCAAAGACGGCACGGAAGTAGACGGCATCGAAAAGGTCCACTTCGGCACGGGGTACCGCCTCTCATACCCCTTCCTCGTCCCGGACCCCGTCACCCCCAGCGGCCGTCTGTCGGGTTTCTACCAGCACGTGTTCAACATTGCCGACCCCTCGCTCACGGTAGTCGGACAAGTCAAGGCCGCCATCTCGTTCCGGGTGTACGAGTACCAGGCCGTCGCGGTGGCGCGATACTTTGCCAACCGCGGCGGGGGCCTGCCGTCGCCGCGGGAGCAGGACGAGTGGGAGGTGAAGCGGCTGCAGTACAAGGGGCCTACATCGCAGTTCCACGAGATCAAACCTGACTTCAAAGAGTATTTCGACTTTTTGAAGGATGTGGCTGGGCCGCCTGCGGAGGGGACCGATGGATATGAGCTGCCTGCGTGGGAGGATGAGTGGGGGCTGTTGGGATTCGGGGTGTTGGCCTTGAAGCAGAAGTGGTGGAGGGAGTTGAAGGAGAGAGATGAGCAGAAGAAGAAGATTAAGGCAAAGCTCTAGGGCTTTGGTCTCAAAAACTGCCAAGACAGAAATTTTCGTCCATCTTACGCTACTGAGCTAAGTCTTTCATGATGCCATTCCCAGGCGAAGCTTTCCCATCCGCACCATCAACCAACCCCACGAAACCAAACATCGGTCAACTTCCATCGCGCCAAGAAGATGGTTCCCGTGAATGTGGTTCTGCCAGAAAAGACCTACCGAATACGGACATCTTCCCGGGGTATGGATCGACGGCCTCCACTCGGAGGTCCAATGGGGGCCAAGATTCTCGCCGTCGGGTGGATTCAACGGCACTTCCAACGTTGCACTAGCATATTCGTCATTTTGCACCAATATGAGGAGTCATTCCACGCGAGAAAATTTGGAGAAAGAGCTTTTTTTTCAGCAGCGGTTTACAACGGGAATAATCATGATGTGAGCCGAGACAGACTTTATCCGATATAAGGTTGGCTGATCCCACTGGACGTTGCGGCTCACAATGCAACGACTTCATCACGACTCAAGCCTAAAATCAACGATGGCTGAAGAACCGACCAAGACTCCGGTCTCGGAGGTCCAGGACCACGCTCCGGCGTCTGAGCCGGTAAAGCGTGTCTGGTACCACTCAACGCTGTTCAATGCCTTCGTTATTGGTGGTGTCGGTATGTCTTCCTGTTACTACTGAGTGCAACATGATTCTAACAAGGCCAAATAGGTTTCATGGCCCCCGGCCTCTGGAACGCGATGAATGCTCTCGGCGCAGGCGGCGCTCAGGAACCATTCCTCGTCAATGCCGCCAACGCCCTGGTCTTCGGCCTCATGGGCTTCCTCTGCCTCTTCGGCGGCCCCATCGCCAACCGTATTGGCCTTGCCCGCACTCTGCTTCTCGGCGCCGTTGGCTACCCTCTTTACTCCGCCGGCCTGTACTGCAACAACCGTTTCGGGAACGTCTGGTTTGTGCTTGTCGGTGCCGCGGCATGCGGTGTCAGTGCTGGTCTTTTTTGGGCCAGTGAAGGCGCAGTAGCCTTGGGCTACCCGGAGCCGGCGAAGAGAGGCAAGTACATGAATATTTGGCTTTGGTTTCGCACGGGCGGGCCTCTTGTAGGCGGTGCCATTGTGTTGGCGCTCAACAATGACGCCGGTGCGAAGAAGAAGGGCAAGGTTGGGTACGAGACTTACCTCGTGTTCATCGCGCTGCAGTGCCTGAGTGTACCCCTGGCCCTGGCCCTCTCGCCGCCTGAGAAGGTGCAGCGTACCGACGGGAGCAAGGTCATCATCAAGGCGGAAAAGTCCTTCTCGGCCGAGTTCAGGGAGCTGTTCCGCATCTCGAAGAGGAAGGATGTGCTGCTGCTGCTACCCATATTCTGGGCGGCGTACTTTAACCAGTACAGCGGCAACTTCCAGTCATACTACTTTGGTGTCAGAGCAAGAGCACTCATCGGCTTTGTGAGCAACTTCGGCACGCTCTTGTCCAGCCAGCTTATCAGCACTCTGCTGGACTACAAGGGCTTCAGCGTCAAGAAGAGGATCAACATTGGATTCTACTATGTCGTTGTCTGGCACATCATCGCATGGGTGTACGGATGGGTTATCCAGGAGAAGTACACCGCCAATCCGCCGGCATACGACTGGGAGGACAAGGGGTTCACCGAGGGCTTCTTTGTTCTGCTGTTGTGGGACTTCGCGAGACAGGCGTTGCAGAATTGGCTGTACTACCTGCTGGCAACCAAGACGGACAACATCTCTGAGCTTGCTCGTTTCTCTGGTGTCCTGCGTGGACAGGAGAGTTTCGCGCAGGCTGTTGCGTTTGGGCTGAACACCAGGAAATGGCATGGAGGTCGGGTGCCGCTGGCCATCAACACAATTCTTCTGGGTCTTGCTGTGTATCCCACGTGGCTTGTCGTTCGAGACCATGTGCCTATCGAGACAGACAAGCTTGCTACGGTGGAAGAGGGTTCTCAGGGAGAGTTGGCCGAGACAAGATTGTCTGCGGATGAGAGGAAGGAATTTGCTATCGGACAAACTGGTCTTGGAAGAGACGCCAAGATTTGAGTGCTACAGTCTCTGACTCAGTAGATACCTAGTTAAACAGCAAAGTAGACTGTTGTGCCCGCCTTGTACCACTGTACTCTTCAAACTGGGGTCAACATGAATCCTTTCAACCAGACCCGATGATATGCCTTGTGGCCTCGACGGTATGACGCTCTGATCCGTAATTTGAACTTGATATAAGATCCGAATGGCGATTGCATAGAATATGCAGGTTCAACTCGTATCCGAGCTTACCTATGCCATTTTTGATTCTTTTGAGAATCTACTACAGTTGCGCTCATCCCGCGGTACATGCATGAGATAATTCTAGTGTCATTAATTCTAGTTTGCCTTTGATTGGTCTCTGTACTACATCTCTTTGGCGTTGTTTATATAAGTCATACCTCGCCTTAGTCTCATTAAGTTATATTTTGACCATTTCCAAACAAGATGATATTGCACCGTCCAGATTTTCTCCACACAATCGCTCGAGAAGAGGATGTTCCCGACATCGGAGCATCAATTTTGGCAGGCTCTTTGAATGTAAGATCTCCAGCCAACGATGTTTCCATTCGGCGCTAGGTATCTTCCATTCATAGGATGCCTGAGTTGATGCCACAACCCCCATGTAATATTGATCTTTCCACTATTCCTCTCCGCCCACGAACACGTACGAACACGTCACTTACATATTGACAGGTCATAGAGGCTCCAAAGCGGTTCTCGGCTCAAAGTTACCCGGCCATCCAAAAATACCACCTGTTCGGCCAGCTTACCTTGATGCCGTCCCACGCCCGCACAAAGGCGAACTTTTCGACTTTTAACACCCCTCTCTCGAGTTCCTCAAGATTTCATTTGAATCACAAACCCAAGACCAAAACCATAAAAAAAAAAAAAAAAAAAAAAAAAAAAAAAAAAAAAAAAATTAAACCCGCCCCCCCCCAAAAACCCACACCAATTTGGCCAAAATGAAAAACCCCCCCGACAT